>CABEEJ010004948.1:20310-56558 GCA_901482245.1 Timema douglasi
GTCCTAGGATGAGGAGCGATAATATTAACAGGACTTCTCAAAAACTGTAAGCATGGGGGGATAAAGAATATAATATACTAAAAAATACTGACGCATGGGGTGAATATCTTATGCATTCTTTTTTGCAATTAATTAATAATAGCTGTTCAGACAAAAAAATCTACCCTCTTTTTTTCATCGTCATCAAGATACTTATTTAAATTTAATAACAAGCCATGGGCAGATTCAACAATATCTGATACAGATTCTGCAGTAACGGGACAATGTGCAGAAATAAAAGCTCTAAAATGTTAACTAGATCAATAATGTTATTGACCAGTTTAGGAAATATGTGATTACCTAGTTTTTTAAATTCAACTTTACCAATAAATATAGACATATCCAATCTCTCATTAATAACAGCTGATACTTGAATCACAGGTGTAGGTGTCATATCAATAACCATAAATATAACTTGATCATTTTTATGTCTAACCTCAGAAAACCTTTCCCTTTCCAAGCAATTTAAAAATTCAGAAAATGAAGAAAACCGTGTTTTACCATCATACGTTTCTTTGAATATAACACTTTGAGCTATGGCACGTCTTAAATTATCATTATCAATCCTCTCTCGGCACTGATCAACATTTTCCCTTGTAGGCCGCGATGAAGATAAATATTCTGGCCAGTTGGGTAGTTGAGATGGAACAGCACCAACCTGTGACCTCGGTCGTTTATTGAAACTGTTATTTTCTTCCCCGTCTTCTCATCATAGCATTCAATTTCCCTCTGAATGTCATTATTTTGAAAGTGAAGCTCACACACCTATAATTAAAAATATATATGTTGAATATGAGGTTTTATATTTGTGAAAAAGTTTTGGGACTTTTTAAATAAAAAACTATCCTCCACAGCAGAGATTGAGGGTTTTAAATGTTACACCTACATTTCACTCGGATGCTGTAGATGTAGCATTTGTGGTTCGAGCCCAGTCGAATGTATTTGAGGAAAATTTAACCTAAATTATCACATATCCTAACCGATCTCTTTGGAAAAAATATTTTATTACCTTTGTTTTAAATTAAACCTGAATAAAAAAGTTAGATGGATTTTTAACAATATATTCCCCTTTATGCTTTGGTAAATTATTAAGTGTCAGTGAAATGGGAAATTAGAAAAGCATAGAATAATCTAGCTCTACTTAGCTTTTAAACAATTACAGTACATTCTTTGATTGCGAAATATGAATTCATTTATTTGCGAGGTTTTTAAGTGTGGGGGCAATTTGTTCGAAATTATTAAATTAGTTCAAAAGTTTAAAGGGCACTAGCAGGCTAATAAATTGAATAAAGGAAAAAAGTTTTGATGTATTGAATGGTTATTATAATTTTAAAAATCGCGCTATTGTTTGTGTTAGATTTATCTATTAAGTTGATACAGATGCGAATAGTGCTGATTCAACAGTAAAACTATTAACGGATTAATATAACCAGACAGGAATGATAAAGCTATGCTTTGAGGATGTGGATAAGTTTGGGCCTAGAAAATAATCTAGAATAAAATCATAGCAGTAATCTCAGATGAGATTTGAACCCTGCCCTCCCCGACCACATCATGTGGGCGCGATGCGAGTGTTTTAATTAGATCCCTTGGCCACAGCTACGTTAATCTACCACATAATTATGCTGTATATGATTGGAAGGGAAGATCTATGGCAATTTTATTTTATATAGTGCTGCATGTTTGGTTTTATGGTTTCGCTTATTCTTGGCCTAATTAACAAATCGAAGTATAAATAATGTACAGGATGAGATTTAAGGAAATGCACCGGCGTTTTATTGAATAGAGAACGGTAATTCATTAATCATTGAATCCATCTCCAATTTATTCCTCTGGTATCGAACCCTGACATCTCAATCAGAAGCAAGCTAATGCACTACTAAACCAGGTCATTATTTTGAATAGATACAACTTGTTATAAACTTAATTTTATATTTGTATATAAATAAGTACCCAACAATCATAATAATGTGTTTGAGAATGTATTGATCTAGTTGTTTAGTACTTAGAACGCACCTTTATTTTTATTTAAGTTAATTACAATGAATATATTTAAATTGCACTTTATAAACACAAAAAATTAATCAGAAGACAAATAATCAATAATTAGAATAACACACCTACCTAATAATAGCCTACACATCTAGTTCTATATCTATTTCCTGAGAATAAGTCAGAAAAAGACAATCTACATAAATTAAATTTGTTCATCAACACAATCAAGATCCTAACTGAATTCCTCTAGCCTCATAAAATAACTTTAAGCGATCAACCAAAAGTTTGGGATAAAACATGAGTAACGCAAAATATTAATTTTATGATAGCTTACTAACGTCATTAACAATGAAGTCTTGATCTATTCATAACTTGGTATATCCTGTTGGAGTGAAATCTTTTCTTCTGATAAAATGAACCCACTTTGCACGAAGATCAACATTTTTAGGAAATGAAAATAGCTGTACTTTAGGTGTGTTCGGATAATATCCCCAGAGGTTGGGGACACAACATTTAAACAAGATAGTGATAGTTAAATACGTAAGTATTTACATTGTATAAGACAAAGAACATTGGATAACTATACTAAAACACTTGAATACACTTATATTCTAATATCTACGTTAATGTAACACTGTTCGCGAGCATGCCTTTACTTGAACTAGCGGAAAAGCCGTTGGAACTTTGAGTTTGAGATAACGGACGGCTATGAGTGACGTCACTGTAATCATGGTCAGTAGCGCCGAGGCCTTGTGTAGTCTAGGTGGTGTTGGAACAGCGCTCTTATGTGCTTTGAGCTAATCACGTGACCATGCCCTCTCGCTCTAATTGGCTGTTGGCTTTCCCCCCTCTTTTTACGCCCCCTCCCTCTTCCCCTTCCCCTGACCAACTTTCCACGGTTTTGTTGTGTGGGGCGTATGGATACAGCACTGTGATTGGTTTAGAGCTCGTCAGGTGACCATGGCCCCTCCCCTTATCCCTTTCTATGTGGCAATGGGTTTTTCCCTGATGATTCATACCTGGTGTCAGTTTGTCACTTCGACGTGTCGAGACAAGCAAATATCGTGACCTTGAAACTGTGAGCAAGTACATGAGGTCATTAACCCTGGCAACCCACCCCTTTCCCTTCTATGTGGTAATGGGTTTTCCTGATGACTCATAACTGACGCCAGTTTGGCGGCTCAACAAGACAAGTTGAAACAGAAATAGATTACGGATTTGAAACCGTGAGCTAGTACAAGAAATCATTGACCCTGCTCATGCTTAGTGACGGTTTGCTGGATCTACAAGTCGAGACTAGTATCAGGTTACCCTACGTGTAAGAGACAAACAGGTTTTGCGTGCATAAAACACGATATTACAAAACATAATTATTATGCATTAAAGATTTTACAGACATACATCATATTTATTATACATTAATGGTTACACAGATATACATAATATTTACTATACACATTTACATGAATGACACATTTATTCGTTCATACGTTTTTCTACAGGGTCTCTTAGATATGTTAGTAAAATAGTTTTTAGCTCACAATCCAGCAAATAATATTCCAACTCGACTTGAAGTGTATGGTAGGTAGCACTGATAAGATCCAGGTTTCTGATGTGCGTTTCCACCGTAGGCTGTTCTAGGTCGATAACATCCACTGATTCTGTTAGCGTGTCGCATACATCCACGACGAGTATGTCGATCAAATCGTTGCATTATCGTGCGACGGTTGTCAAACATATATCCCATCAGTCGACGGTGACGTAGATGAGGTCCCACAACATAAAAAGACGTGCCCATCTAGGTACAAGATAGGTGACCCGTTTGAGTCCAATGTTTTGTTTCTCGCTGATGACGGCCAAACGGTCATTGCACATGCGTCTCAGAGATATCATGATTAGTCAGACTAATCTTTTGAGGAGGCTGCATGTTGCTGAAAAACTTTGACATGGCCGACTTGTAGCTGCCCAGTTCTTACCACTCTGTATGGTTAAACACCGCACAATTCCCTTCTCATTTTTCTAGTTGGACATAGGGCGTAAAGTTGTTCTTGACGCTCAAGCCAACGATGACTCGTTTCGTGTCGACTTCGTCTAGCGGAAACAAAATGTTGAAATTTCTGGTGATGGCAAGCCGCTCCACCGGCTTTACTTTCCGTTTGCAAACGTATTGACTTGCCATGATGTTTAATCGTTTAGACGACTGTCTTTATTATGGCCAGCACGACACTGAATGCCCCTTTTAAATGTGCACGCTGATTGGGCGCAGCCTCTTGAGGGGTGGCAGGACCCTACCTTCTTGAAAAATGTGTTGTAATATTTTAGCAACTTAGCGTTGTCGGTTGTATAATTGGTGGGCGAGAATAGGGATATGAAAGTTTTCATTGGAATGTTCTGGGCGCGATAGAAAAGGTACATGAGACAATAATGGTCTTAGACTTCTGAGGCTATGGTTTGAAGTTGTATCTTGTTATGAGACGTTCGGGAAGTGTTTTTGAGTATAAATGCCAGATGTGACTATACTAGATGGAAAAACATAACTGTCAATGTATTTTCCCACACGTTTCTTGTCGACAAAGATGATGATCCAATGCGTTCAAGGCTTAATGTGACACCTGATGTTCAAGAGACATAATACAATGGTCCCATGCATCTCGTAACAAATATAACTTTGGATTAGAATATTTTAACGTAAGTGATGGCCATGAATAATCATACAGAAACTACTTAATAATTTGCATATTCATTTTCATACTAATAGTTATGGTCCTGCCAGGACTCGAACACTGAGGCATCTAGATCAGGAGGTAGGCATTCTACACACTGAGATAAGGTGACATACAATAATATTTCAACAAAGAAAAAACAACCTTAAATTAATATATTTATCGTTTAGCATTTATTAAACAAAAAATTGATAATCCCCAATTTTGTTCAAGGAAAAAAAACCACCAATATAATACATTATTCATATTTCGAAACAATTTTATGGTGATATTTTTACTTTAAAAGCTAATTATTCTTTCTTACAAATCTGGTATTTAATTGGCCTGCAATTACCAGCTGTTTGCAGTCAATTCCTCCAGTTAGACACCAAGGGCTATCAGATCCGCGGATGTCTGAGGATCTCCCCAAAGATAATTTTCTAAAAAATACAACGCAATAGATTAGGTTGATTTTAGTATAGCTTGAATTTAAAATTATTAAACAGATTATATACGTGATGTAATAGTAAGATACAATAATGTCAAGAGTGTTAAGGTAATCTGAGATATTTAGCAGCGCTAGCTCGTCCAGGGCAATAATTGTGTACCTTATGATAGCACACGCCTCACTTTGAAGCGTTAGCCTGTTCTTGGTTTCTCAACAATAATGGGCGTCTTCGATCAACAGCCGATTTTACATATATTCCCCATGTACAAGTTGGTGACCGTTACAGATCTATTAGCCTTGTTTAGAAATAGACAGCCTTTTTTAGCGGTGAGAACGGGTGTTTAGATACTTTTGAACAGTACAGGTGTGCTTATTAAGCTCAAACATTATTTTTAAATGTTTTGTTTTCTGGTGTATTTGGGCTGGACTATGCAATGTCTTTTATAAGTAGAGGTGTCACAGAAACTGACGATATAGTGGTATTTTAAAACGCTACCTCCAATAAACACATTATTTTGTTAATTATAATAAACTGTAAGAGCATAATTATTTTATGGCTTATTCTGGCAGGAGGTTATCCCACGCTTATACATATCCTGGGAAGTCAAGAGTATTGGGTTGCCATCCTGCTGAGAGCAACATATAGCTCATATAGCTTGCATCCTGTTGACGAGCGAGCACCGTGCGACCGATGGACCTTCTGACTGGTGTGAATCGAGATCAGCATATTTGTGTGTGAGAAGAACACACGTCGTTGAATGTTGGAAGCGATGCTGGATGCATGTGTGTTAAGAGTTGCCGTTAGACGAGGTGACGATGTAACATGGGATCTAGGCTGTTCACCCTTGCCAGAGGGTTGATCGCGATTCTCTGGGTAGTTTTCGCGAACCCAGGTTATCACACGTGCTCCCTCGTCATGGGGGATTACCTCATATTTATGTAGTAGTTTATTATCTACCTAGAATATCTTCTTGGACTAACTCGCTAGCCTCATTCCCCACGAACCATCCATCCCAACCCCTACCGCTTGGGGTCCATCCCAACCATGTAACCCCCTAGGGTGCTCCGGCTACCAGGCACCCAAATAAATAGGGCCTATGATAGAACATTTTTATTTAATAAGTGAAAGAGTGGAGGGGATATAAACAGACTAAAACCTTTTATGTTTGCTAGAAAATCTAGATTTGACAGTCGGTTAGGAGGAAAACTTTAAATAACTTTAAAAATTGAAATTTCTAAATAATAGTTAGAAAAATAAGCTTTAAAATTTCTGTGGGGAAGAGAACTTAAATTCATACGTATAGGGAGCACTCTAAATAAACATAAAAATATGAAAATTTTAAAATTAAATCCTAGGAAATTGGGGAGGGAGAAGCTAAAGTTATAAATAACTTTTGACATGAGGTTAAAACTTAAAATTTGAAAGAAAGGAAGAAATAAAACTCCAGATAACCTAATTAATATTAGAATAAAAAATTTCTCGTAGTGGGTTGGGTGGTTCAAAACTTACAAAAATATTAGAAACAACTTCTTCTCAGTGTAGTATACAACTAAAATTCTGCATATAGTCAAAGATTCCCATCCAAATAACTACTATAAAAGTCCAAAAATTTTAAAGTTTAAAATGGGGGGGCCAGGAAATAAAGGGTAGTTTTTAAAACAAACGAGTATAGTAGAAATTCTAAATTTGGCAGGTTGGAAGAAGTGAGGCTTCAGATAACCAAATGAGTCTTAAATTTGAGATTTTGAAGTGGGAGTTAGATAAATGGGGATCATGAGGCTAAAATTTTAAAAACCAGTGGATAAACTACTTCCCTCTGTGGTATAAAACTGGAATCAATCAAATTAACTAAAAAATCTGGACATTTTAAATTTCAATATGAAACTATAGGAAGGAGGGGAGCGGGGATAGGGGTGTACAAGTAGGAGGTAAAAAATTTAAATTTGTTAGGAATGTGGAGGGATAATTTCAAATAACCACAAATATATTTAAAATATTATTTATAAGGAGGCTGGTGATATATTTGGTCTCAAATTTCTAAAACCAAAAGACTAAACTTCTTCTCAAAGTGTAAGAAAATTGACTTTAGTCAGGCAGGTATAAGGACCAACTCCTAAATTCTTAAAATTTCAAAATGAAGTAGCGTAAAATACGGAAGGATGGTCTCCTTAAAATATTATCTGAGCTATATAAATACAATTTTTGTGGTGGTAGAACTTGAAATATCGCCATGTATTTTAATAGACCTTACCGGATAGCCGAATGACGTCTAAACAAATGGAATACGTGACTCAAGTTGGCCCGCCACATTGCTGAAAAAAAATAATTTTTTTTTTGTCTAATCGTTTGTGCTCTATTTGTGCTCATATGTGCCCGAACATGAACATTTGTGCTGTGAAACTGGCCAATATCGCTAGCCTCATTCCCCACGAACCATCCATCCCAACCCCTACCGCTTGGGGTCCATCCCAACCATGTAACCCCCTAGGGTGCTCCTGTAGTGTAGTAGTTAGGGTTGGCTACCAGGCACCCAAATAAATAGGGACGTTATAAAGTGGTGACATAAGTGAGAATCGGGACTTTGTAAGTGTGTCCAAAGTGAAGACTGAGTGATAAAGTGATTCCAAAATGAATTAAATTATGTTAAGTGATAACATGTCGGGACATAAGTAAACATTCTAAAACTTGTGTCAAGGTTAGTTGGTTAGAAGTTACATTACGCGAGCTACTAGCTTGAATATACTATGCGTGGAAGTAATACGGTATGAGCTGATAAAACTTTGTACCGCGAGGCACGAACGGAGTGATAAACGCGTGTGTGCGTATACCAGCTGTTGTCAGGACAGGGGGAATCACCATCTCAACCAGCTGGAACTGTCAGTAGTGACGTCACAAACGTCATTCATAAACGCCACCCACTAAACAACAACAGCAACACCAAGGTAGGGAATTGTACTCTGATATGGTCTAGCCTATTTTGTTTGTTCAATTATTATTTAGGATGTATTTAAAATTCTAAAGTTTCATTTTTATATTCGGACAAATAATTCCAAAATTAAACTATTCAATTGCAAAAGTGTTATCATGACTACCCCTCCAGTAAGATTAGAAGGACAAGACGTCGACTTACAAACAGCCATAAATCTTTTAATGTCACAAATTCATGATTTAAAAGTAGAAAACGAAACTTTAAGGCAAGAGCTTATAAACCATGCTGCTAATACGAGTCAGGGAAACGAATCAATAACAGCCACCATGTATGTCAGGAATTTCTCTCTTATTCCTAGTATACCAGTATTTCAAGGCAGGGCAGAGGATCGTGTGAATACCTTTTTCGCAAAGTTAGAGCAGTCATCAGAACTATGCGGGTGGACTGATAGTGAAAAATGAGCAGTAGCCAAATTACGGATTTCAGGGTAAGCACAGGTTTTACCTTGTCACATAGTGAATGTAGGGAAGCTACGGCTTACGATGCCCTGAAACAAGAGCTGGTAAAGCGATTAAAGAGGAAGAATACTACCAGGTATTACCGAGAACAGCTGACCCGAAGCAAGTTACGTTCGGATGAAACTATAGAGCAATTCGCGGATAGAATAAGAAAAATCCACGTCAATAAATATGATTTAGGGAAGAGTGAAGAGGGCAATGCTGCATTAAAGTTTGAGGCGGACCAGAGAGCGTTAGATGCTTTTCTAAATGGCTTGTCTGGGGAATTAGGTAGACTGACATGGCTTTCCAAACCTAAATCGTTCCAAAACGCAATAGAATCAGAAGTAGACATAGTAGAAGTGGACCGTCGACCAGTTGAAGACAGACAAACTGAAAAACGTGTTTTTACGAGCTATGCTGAGGTTAAATGTCAAAATGGAGGAGATACGGTCTTTTAGCTAAGACTTGTCCAACCAACAAGTTGGTTTGTTTCCATTGTCAGGCCAAGGGACATATATCCAAGTTTTGTAGGAAAGGGTTTGAAGGGAGGAAACCTCCCCCGAACGATCAAGGGACTGGGCCAAGCCACGACCCCCAGTCCAAATAAAATTCGTCCCTGTAACTTCCGCTGACAGTGAAGACTCTATTGTAGAAGAGCTTATAGTTCTTGCAAACTACGAGGGAAAACAATGCAGGTTGTTAGTCGAGACAGGAGCTCAAGTTTCAGTAATGTGACAAGAAGTTGTGGGAAATAGAGAGATTTCCGAACCTAAGTACGAAATTGCAGGTCTAGGAGGACGAAAAATTTCAAATTTGGGAGAAAATTCTGTGACTATCAAGTTAAACTACAGTAGTTGTGTAGTAAATGTACAGGTTGTAAATGCCAGCTGTCACCGCTATGAGGGCATACTTGGGTTAGATTTCTTGTTGAAAAACCAGGCGTCTTTTACGTAGAAAACGGAAGTTGAACCTTCGTTATAAATCTTATGATTTAGGAACAAGAGACGAAAGATGACCCCAACGAACTAATGCAGTTGTAAATATGAGACTAGCTACCTCATCCTGCGCTGTGGAAATTGTTCCGGTTCTAGTACGTTTAATGCATGCTAAAGAAATGCCCCTGGGCGCAAGAAAGATAAGATGAAGTTAATCTCCCCGGAGTCGTTGACGAAAAGTTACTTTTAGTAGAACCAGTTATTCAAAGGGTTACACTGGAAGATAAACACTGTTATGTAGCTAGAAGTGTTATTGTTGCCATAAAGGCGGGGAACAGGGTCAGAGTTCCTATAAGTGTTGTCAATACGAGCCCTGTGGCTGTCCAAATGCCACGAGGGGCGGTAATTGCTAGCGTTAGTTATGTAAATAAAGATGACGGCATCTGTTGTGGAAAAAACTCATGTGAAAGTTTGTATGCCACGGACCTTGTATGACCTCAGGGTAAGGGTCAAAATAAAATTGTACGAGCTTGTGAGGTTGAGCTTGTGAGGTTAAGGAAACTACAACCCCTAAATTCGAAGCTGCAATGAATCAAAAACTAGATCATTTTTCAGAGGAAGATAAAAACATTTTGAAGCCTATCTTACGAGAGTTTAAGGATATCTTTAGGGAAAAGGATAATTTACCTGCTACCCAATAGTACATCATTGAATACATACCGTAGATGCGAAGCCTATCTCTCAGAAATCATACAGAGTACCTTATCACCAAAGATCCCTGGTTCAAGACATGGTTGAGAACCAGTTAAAGGCCGGAATTATCAAACCCAGGGAAATACATGATCCACCATGGAGCTCTTCTATAGTGACTGTAAAAAATAAGTCTACAACAGGTGGTCCAGCATAACAAGAAGAGTGCTGTACCCAAATACAGAGTTGGGGACTTGGTTTATCTTTCTAATCCAGTTCTAAAATGTGGTCAAATAAAGAAATTCCAACTCAAGTATAAAGGACCATATTTAATGTTAGAAGTGTTATCACCGGTAACCATGAAGTTACAGCTGCCCTTTTGCATTATTATTGTTCACACAAATAGGGTTAGGCCATATTTGGTTTAGTTATTCCCTGTACCTTGTAACAGCGACACGGAGGGGCGGCCGAGAGGTCGTCCGAGGAAGACGCCACTGGCTCCCGAGGACGCCAGTAAGTCACGTGTTGGCCCTAGCAGTGGTTCGAGGTTTGATGCCAGCCTACCCCGTCCAGTCACGCTGGAGAACCAGCCTGCCAGGAGGAAGAAGGTCACCAACCCCCCAAAGTCATCGGAGCACCCCTCTCACTCGTATAACCTCAGAAAGCGCAAGTAAAATGTTCGCTTTAGTGTTTTATTTTTCGGTGTTTTCCAATGTGTTAATTGAAGCAACGAAAATTAGTGCATTATCTAATGGAGTCATGTTTGAAAAGAAAGGAAACATAGTTTTATCTGATAACAGTTTTAAAGTAGTAGTAAATTTTGATTTAATGGAATTAAGTGTAGAAAAAATAAACTGTTCAATTTATAATCTATAATTAATGTTGAGTTGCCGGATGAGTTGATAGAAAATAATTATTCATGGTATCAAAACTGGAAAACTGCCACTGAGCAAGTAACTGAAACCTATAAACTGTATCAACAAGAAATTAACAGTTTTACAGACTTGTTACCTAATAAACCTAAAAGACCAAAAAGAGCTTGGATTGACTTTGGAGGTAAAATTCTCAAAACTGTTTTTGGCACTTTATATTCTGATGATTTGTATTAAACTAATCAAAAACATGAATGTTTGGACCAAGATGTTGATGTTGTTTCTAATATGAATATGCATATTTTAGTAATGAAAAATTTAGAATATAGAGTTACAAACAATTCAAAATTCATTCAACGACTTGCTAAAGAATATCTCTCTCATTTCAATGTTATTTATAGTGAGCTCAGCAAAAGTGTAGATGGACTACTAAAGTGTATACATGTAATTAACTCTCACATTGATTTAAACAATTTATTGCTTAGAGTAAGTGAATGTATGTCAAATGCTAGATTAGATCTTATTAATCTAAGACAATCCATAGAAATAAGTTCCAACAACACAAGCTAAGTAGTGGACTTATAACGCCGAGTGTTTATTTGAATATTTTACATTCATTAGAAAAAAATATTAAATTACCGTTGACCATGGTTGTACCAGTGAAACCAGAGTAGTTACATGTTTTTTATGGAATGGCCACTGTACAATCTATAGTAAGTAATAATACTTTACAAGTAATTATTAGTGTGCATATAGCAAATACAGATAGCCAATGGGAGCTATACCAGATGTATACTCTCTATATTCTTATCAGTCAAGATAGACGATACTTTAATAACGTGAACGCTAAAGATCTAACAAAGTGTAAAAACCATGTTGTCACAATTTATTCTCTAAATTTTGCTCTGTATGACACAACTGCCAATAGTTGTGAGCTCGATCTATTTTTGAACAGAAGTTCCAGCTTATACTATCCACGAACAGTTAGAGACCTGTCAAAACCTTTTTTACGTCATACAAGTAAAAATGATTGGATTTTTTCAGTAAATAAACCCCTTGAAGTGACATTTGTATGTAGAACGACCTTCGACAGTATTCCTCCATATACTTTGAAACTAGAGAATAGTGTCATATTAAATGATAGTAACTGTGACATGATTAGTAGAGATTTCAAGGTATTAGCTTCAGTTCATGGTGCATTGTATTTTCAAAATAAATTACCCTTGATGTATAGTCAAAATTTAGGAAACTTAAGTTTCGAATCAAATTTAAATATTACTAAAAACGCTCATTTTTCCAGGGAACTAGTGAACGAGATTGATGCATTTGTTAAGCAATTATTATTATTATTATTATTAGCACCGCGTCTTACTACCCGTTCGGGTTATACGCACTTACGCTAATGAGTAATGGTAGGGTGATTGTGAGATGAAATGGAGGCCCTACAGTTTAACGTGGAATCCGAACCACGGTGGAGGCCTGGCATTCCCCACATTCACAAGATGTCTTGTCAGAGGTGAAGGAAGGGTTTGGTAATGAGATAAATCTTTGCCGGGACCGGGGATTGAACCCCGGCCGCCAGCATAGAAGTCTTGACACTTTACCCCTAGACCGCCAGGTCACCTGTTAAGCAATCGATTAATCCCGTTGATTTTAATCAAGTAGTGGGGAAAATTAGGGCTTATAACTTAAGGGAACATTTTAAACCCGTGTCTATAATCTTAGGCTCAACTATCACACCTGTTGTATTGGTTATTATTGTAGCTGTAATAGTTTTTAATTTTAGAGGGTCATTAGTTAAATTTTTTAGTAGCCCGGCTCCTAACATTGTACCCCTAATACCTACTCAGGCACAGTCCATTGTAGTTACCTTACCAGACTTATCTAATAACTAGTGTTAAAGATAGTCACCACCTAAGTCAATTAAGTGTCTCATAAATGTTCCACTTATTTTTCGGAGGGGGGTGTAATGTAAGAGCATAATTATTATAAGGCTTATTCTGGCAGGAGGTTATCCCACGCTTGTACATTTCCTTGGAAGTCAAGAGTACTGGGTTGCCATCCTGCTGAGAACAGCATATAGCTCATATAGCTTGCATCCTGTTGACGAGCGAGCACCGTGCGACCGATGGACCTTCTGACTGGTGTGAATCGAGATCAGTAAGTTTGTGTGTGAGAAGAACACACGTCGTTGAATGTTGGAAGCGATGCTGGACATAAAATGTGATCTGGCGGTTCACCCCTGCCAGAGGGTCTATCCCGGGTCTCTGGGTAGTTTTCACCAGTCCCGTTATTGCGCGTGCTCCCTCGTCATGGGGATTACCTCATATTTATGTAGTAGTTTATTATCTACCTAGAATATCTTCTTGGACTAACTCGCTAGCCTCATTCCCCACGAACCATCCATCCCAACCCCTACCGCTTGGGGTCCATCCCAACCATGTAACCCCCTAGGGTGCTCCGGCTACCAGGCACCCAAATAAATAGGGACGTTATAAAACGTTGGTTCAAAATATCTATTAAATAAAATTTAATTTTTAGTAAACTACCCTAAAATAATCTTATATTTTGTAATAAATGTATTCAATAAACTACTCTTAAATAAAAAACATTTAATTTACTATAACCACCCTTGTTTATACGATTTTAAATTAATGTTCAGCCCTTAGTAAACTACCAACACAACGAATTACCATATAACTATAGCAAGTAATCAAGTTGTTTTCAATAAACTACTCTTGATAATAATAAACACTCTTTCTGACATAACTATATCCAAATGTCATCCAAAAAAGTGGCTGCTTAGAACCCTTCAAATTATCTATAGTTTTAATTCTCATATACCTATTATAAATTAATAAACTTAGACAACTCTGCCATGATCTATTGTAATTTTGAAATAAATCAAATGTATACACTTTAATTCAACAACAAATATATAATGAGTGTGCCTGTTAGAAAAGTACATTTACCCACCCAGATCCGTCAGCGAAACGTAATCACTCATATTGTTTTACTTGTTTAATACTCGAATACAAGCTATACAATGAAATCATTTCAAAACAGGCGCTGATATTTATAACTGTTACCAGCTAATGTTCTGACAGAGCGATGACGTCACCGGGTGAAACCCATTGCCACATAGGAGGGGAAAGTTGTGACATAATTCAAGGTCATGATCTATTACTGTATCGACTTGTCTTGTCGAGCCACCAAACTGGTGTCAGGTATGAGTTATCAGTGTTGCGTCAGTGATGACGTCATCGGGAATAAACGTCTCTAGATAAGAGGAAAAGGGGTAGGGTTGCCAGGGTCAATGAACTTAAGTACTATCTCACGGTTTCAAGGTCACGATCTATTTCTGTCTCGACCTATTTTGTCAAGCTGCTAAACTGGCACTAGGTATAAGTAATCAGGGCTGTGACAGAACGATGACGTCATCGCAAAAACCCATTGCCGCATAGAAGGGGAAAAGGCGAAGAGAGTGGCCAGGGTCAATGACCTCGTGTACTAGATCATGATCTATTCCTGTCTAGACTTGTCATTTCAAGCCGCCAAACTGGCGTCAGGTATGCGTTATCAAGGAAAACCCAGGGGGAAGTGTTGTGACATCACACGCAATGATGGCGTCATACAGATCGAGGCGACTTGTCTTGTCGAGCCGCCAAACTGGCGCCAGGTACGAGTCATCAGGAAAATCCTATACCACATAGAAGAGAAAGGGGAGGGTTGCCAAGGTTAATGACCTCATGTACACATCGATCCGACAAACTGACACCAGGTATGAGTCGTCAGGGAAAAACCTTTTGCAACATAGAAGGGTGAAAGGGGAGCGGGCGTGGTCACCTGAGGAGCTCTAAGCCAATCACAGCGCTGGTCCCATACGCCCGACACATACAAAACCAGAAAATGGAGTCATGGAAGGGGGAAATAGGGATGGGCAATTATTGCTAATTACAGCACAATCTTGGAAGGCCTTATCTCTGGAACCATCGAACATAGGGCATACGTTCATAAGGACTTTTTGGGTTGTTTTGAGGTCTACTATCCACACCCCATTTACTTACCACAAATTATATATATAAATATATGAAAACTCAAACCAATATTATAATAATAGTCATAGGCTCTAAAGTCTGTAGTTGAAATATGAATCCATAGAGAGGGATAATTGTTTATGAACTTTATATTCTTAAACCTTTTTATGATTACAGACCCGCAAAGAATTGCCCAATTGGCCCCCTTAATGCCTTCATCAGAATTTAAAAATCATCATCATTATCAGAACCAGTCCTATTAAGTACCAGTTTGACTTCGAGGATGTCAATATCTTTATTTTACTTTATATATGGATAGCTAGGAATAGAACAGATGAAATAAAATCTTTAGGATATTATTATATTTAATCAGAGAAAATGGTAGATCACAAACACACAAGTTCCGCGTATTAGGATTTTTTGTTGTTTAGAAATTAAGTACCATACACAGATTACGTTGATTCTATTCTCTTGGTTAAAAATCTCTCTCCGGTACAAGCCGATTTTTTCCGATCATTTTCAACACCTTTAAGTTAGTGTCCATAAAAAAACCAAGATAAATCTAAAACGAGCATGCTAAGATAATGCGGGGACGCGGCAGTAGGCTTGAAGTCATTTGGCCTAAAAATGAAACCAAAACTCATTTGGCCCAAAGTCGTTTGGTATAAAAGTAATTTGGCCTAAAGTCGTTAAAAGTACGATTGATTAATGGGTAGAGCGCTCTGATTGGTTTAAATTGGACACGTGACCACGCCTCCTGCTCTCTGATTGGCTGTTGGTTTTCACCCTTCCCTCCCGCCCCTCTCCTCCTGACCTCATTTCCCAGGTGCTGATTAACTCCTCCCCCACCCTCTTCCCCTGTCCCCCCTACATCCCCTTCCCCTTAAACCCCCACGCCTATCTACCCTGGACATGTTGGTTCTTGATTAATAATTATTAATGATTGTTTATTAATTATTGTTAATTGATTATGGTTAATTAATTAATTGGTAGAATAGAGGCGTTGGAGTTTTTATTCATTGATTAGGGCGTTGTAGTTTATTTATTGGAGCATGCAGGCATCCGTAGTTTGCGCTGTGCTATTTGAGAACCTTCTCCACCAAGTGCAGGCTGACGTCTGATGGCCAAGTGTATTCGTACAAGCCCTCCCCCCTCACTTCCCTCCTCTGGCTGCCGGTCATGGACACGGAAATTCTCTCCCCCCTCCCCCAGAGCCGGTCATTACCGTCCGGGGGTACTGAACCAGTCATTAACCTCCACACATCGAGGAGTCGTTGTCTTGTATCGACAGGAATAGATAGTGACACACACACAGTCGCATCAGGCCCGCTTGTGAAAGTACCGTTAACCGTTACTCAATCTCGTACACCCCCTGAAACCGGACATGTTCAGGATGCAACACCAAGTGGCCTGTTAAAATCAAATATCTAGCACCGCGTCTTACTACCCGTTAGGTCCTAATATATATTAAATAATATTTAAATTTTCAAAAAATAAATTATAAGTGAATTACCCGAAATTTATTTGGTATTTGTAAATATTAGATTTTTCCTGTTAAAATCAAGCTTTGTATATATATATTGACGCAAGTAAACTACGCTTGAGTTTCTAATATAATACATCATATTTAGCACCGCGTCTTACTACCCGTTTGGTTCTAACATATACTTAATAATATTTAAATTTTCAAAAAATAAATTATACGTGAATTACCTGAAATTTATTTGGTATTTGTAAATATAAACGTTGAATCAACGACACGATTTCAGGCTAGTTACCCCTTAATATCCGATAACCCCCTCATAGCTTTTGCCCATCCTATCATTGACATTGGTGCGTTCTCTCTTGACAACATAAAGTAACAAGTCTCTCGTCCTATGCAAGAGTGGACTAAGTACAAATAAATGAAATGTCTAATGCTAAGTAATTGTTAGGATTTAAATTGTATCTATAACGAATATGAAACAGGTATTTAGCTTAGCATTTGCACGTAGCAGGAAGTTCTTAACAAACAGAATGACCACACGGTTTAAGGCGCTACTCTCACAATAGACTAAACTGCTAAAGATGGGAGGAAATCGGGTTTTGATCCCTGTCAGATGTATTGAGGCTGGGTTTTTTTTTTCGGGTACGTTTCATCTAAATTCAATCATCCTGCTACCAAACACATTAGCGTAATAAATATATACGTGTGAACAGGTATTAAGAAAAAATAAAGCTTGATACATTGTATGCTGTAATTATCAAGTAGATTTGTGCTCCACCCGTTTGCACCACTGTTTGATAAACCAAGTTTATTCGTTCTGTGTTAATGGGGGTATGCGCGTCCACTTGTGTACCATCGTTTGCGATATATTCAACGCCAAAGTGTACCCCACAGTTGCCTGAACACAGCACCGACCAGACACTTCCATCCACGTCGCTAGTTAGAAGGTGTCTGATAGGTAACGGTATTTACAAAGACCTGTAACGGTTTGCGCATGCGTAGAGACCATTACAGTATTTAGGTCATTACAGGTGGCATGCCAAAACTAGGGTGATTTGACCTAGCTTTTAAAATAAATGATAAAATGCGTTGCTGCTGGTACAACAAGGCGGTCTTAATCGTCGTCGTACTACAGCTTGACCGAATGAAAAGACTCAGTGGACAGTTTGTGACCGCAAGGTGACCTGGGGGTCTAGGGTTAGGGTGTCAGACGTCTGTGCTGGGGGGCCGGGGTTCAATCCTCGGTCCCAACCACTTTTCAATGAATAAATGCATTTCAATGTCAGTTAGTAGCTCCAACTCAACCTTGGTCATCTTTAAAAATGCCACCCCATTCTAGTCCAGGGCTTGTACAAAAATGTATACAGTCTAATTTATAATACCCAAAACACAAAGAGTGAAAGTATTCGAAGACGTCTGCTAAAAGTAGAACATCGCTTAAAACATATAAATTTTGATAATCTTCCATAGTGTGCATTTCAAAATGACGAGTAGAAAAAATGTTCATGCAATAGTGAAATAAGTGCCGCACCCACTAGGGAGAAGAGAAAGTCTACTAGAAAAACATTCCTGAATATTAATTAAACCTATAATAGCCGTTTACAGCAAACACAGAGTCTCCCATCGTTCTACATATCTAATATGTATCACCAAAAAAATGTAGGGCTGAATAAATTAGATTTACTAAGGGAATGTATCTCAATATTCCAGAAAACAAGTTATGAAAATTTACCCAAAAAATAACTTGCTGAGGGATAATACCCCCGACCTCCCCATAACTATTATCAAAATCTGTTTCCAAAATGGAAACTCAAACGTAATTACCTAGTGATCTGGTAGAGATAGTATTTATAAATCACACAAACTTGACACATTTTATCACAGCGTATTACTACCCGAGTGGATTATTTGTTCTATTGGGAAGTTTGAACCCGCATATGCTTAGATGTAAAGCTAGAAACTACTCCCAGGTCTATAACAGCACTTTCACAATATACTAAAGTGAAGGGGGTTCGAATCCGGGTTCACTGGATGCCACCATCTTTGGTCAGTTAAGGGCTCCCGACTAAGTCACACACACCCGGTGTTCCACCAACCGTTAACAGAGCGTCGAACAGCCACGTCCAAACTCGTCGGCTGCTAGAAGATTTATGACGAATAACTGTACTTACATGAATCTAAGGAGGATTGCGCAGTCACAGATGCGCATTGCACAATCTACAGGCGGCAAGCCCCTTTGAGATGGTATTCAAATCTCACCCACGTGGACAGAAGGGTGCTCTTGTATAGGAATATCCTTATTTTAAAGATAGAAAAGCTACCATATCTACTCTCACATATTTATACAACGTAATACCGCCGTTGCACGTAGCGCACCGTTGACTGCGCTAAGGGGGGGTATGCGCGTCCACTTGTACACGTGAGTGTACCCCCAATTGCGTAGAGGCAAAGTGGAAAACACAACTAGTTTACATAGCTGAGAGTCCTAGAAATTCTGTACGAGCACCACTAATGTCGCGAGGGTATTTGCTAAACAAAGTGTACCCGCAGTTGCACGTGGCATGGATGGAAAACCACCCTCGGTCTACCCACCCTAGAATCGAACCCCGACCAAGAAAATACTAGACAAGCCATGTGAGGGTTTGAAACGGACAGAAGGAAGACGTGGGGTTTAAAATAAATAAAACAAAAAATAGGCCTCTGGGATGGACCGCGATGATAATGAAGTTGAAGGGCCTCTTTAACGGGTGCCGAACCTCGAGCTCCAGGCGCGGAGGGAGTGTAGAAAACCACACTAGTTCCCCTGAGCGAGATTTGAACTCCGGCCTCCACCCTCTTCTCCAGCCCTCATCCTGACTCGCCCCTGCTGACCTCCTTTCCCCTGTTCCAAACTTGTTGGTTCTTGTTCCAAATATGCTGGTACTTGTAATTTCTCAAGCGAGGATTCAAACCCCTGCCATAACTAGCCGAGTAAGTCACACGCACCCGGTGTTCCACCAACTCTATACCCTGCAGGAAATTAATTCCAACATCACTCCTTAAACGTCAAGTTCAGCTACGGAGCAGAAAGTTTGTACGTTACACACTGAAAAGTTTACTTACACCCTGAAGTATAGATGTAGAGGAATTGTTGCAGCGGTACTAATTTTAAAGAATATTTACCAGATAGTTTCAAATAGACTTGAATTAAACAATTAATAATCAAGTAGGTTTACGTCCGTCCATTGCTCCCGAGTTTCTCTGGTCCAAGCTTAGATACACGGTATCGAACGTCGCTCCCCCCCACCCCCGTCAGTGACGTCTTAGACCATGCGCCCATCGATGCAAGTATAAAAATGTTGATGGCGCGCACACCGGTATTCGAACCTCGATGTCTTTAGCACAACTGATGTCTGTTAGAACAGCCTTACTTCCTGCACCACCACCAATTTTTGAAGGGGCTTTACCTGTCTACTAGATGTTTTAAGACCCGGTAGAATGTGTACCCGCGTTTGATTCATACTTCGACCAAATTTGAAATCATGTTCCTGAAACTCTTCTTTTCAATGCTTGCTGATAAATTGTGGTCCATGGTTGGAAACCACCATATGTGGCCTACCTACATTTTCCATATACTCCTCCGTGATTCGTCGTACGATTCTAACGGTAGCCTTCTTTATTACTTAGAATTTGACGTATCGAGTGAACAAATCCATGACTCAAAAAATGTATCTAGCTCTCCTTATCCCTGTCGGTAGGGAGCCGTATTATTCTACATATACCTTCTCCAACGGGCTGGTAGCGGTTGATACTTGCAGTTAGCCCTCAGTTTTGATATTGGGAGTCTTTTTTTTTACATATGTCACGCATCTTCAACACCTCTGCAACGGTTCGACTCATAGCTCCAAATACACACGATTCCTTCATCACCTGATATATCTTTTTAGGACCAAAGTGCCCATATTGTGCATGATACAAATGTATCAACGATGCTACTCTCACTTTAGGAATGGCCAACCGCCATTCTAGTTGTTGCTTATAGAGCACGCCATTATATAGTTGATATTGTTGACATACTTTCATGAGGGGTTGGCCTGATTTTATTGCTCTGATAATCGGGCCTAGTTTTTCGTATTGCCTCTGGATAAGTCCCAAAATAAATTCCTATTCCTCTCTGTTTTATTTTTTCTTGTGGTGCACCTCATGACATTTAATGTCCGCTCTTCTTCTTGAATTGGAAATGATAGTGGTGGCTATCGTGAAAGGGTGTTCAGGACAACCTGTAGTTTGCCGGGAACATACTTTATTTGGCGTAAGTATAAAACCCACCCAGTGAGACGTCTGTTTGACAATTTATGACTTTTTAGAAACGAGAGTGCCTTGTGATCCGTGATTATTGTGGTTGGTCGATCAATAATATATAACCTAAATTGTTGACATAAAAATAAAATCGTTAACAACTCGCCTTCCGTGGCACTATACCGCTGCTCCGTTCCACTCAGCACGCGACTGGTAAAGGTGATCTCCTTGGTCGAGTTGAAACCGTTCCACATCCAGACACATCACATTTGTCCTGTCAAATCCGGATGTACCAACATGACAGTTTTAACAAAAGCTGTTTTGATCATTGTTAGGGCTTTGTCTTTTTTTGTGGTTCACTTCCAAGAGGTATTTTTCTTGGTTAGGTGCAACAGATTTAATACCAGCTATTAATGGTGTCATATGAATTTATGATAAAAATTGATGAGCCCTAAGAAAGCTTGTACCCTTTTAACACGCTTGGGTGTCGGGACATTAACAATAACGTTAGTTTTTTTTCAGGTTCAGTCCACAATCCTTTGGGAATTATAATATAACCCAAAAAACTAATTGTATTGGTTAAAAACACTGATGTTTTTTAAAAAATATTGACTGTTATTCCTCCCTTGTTGTATAGAAAGGCAATATACTTGTATATTAAACCTTAAAACTTCAACTAATATATATATATACATATATATATATATATATTCCTATTCGAGAACATATCCCTATGACATTAAAATAATTAGCTTAATAAAATATTATTCCCAAAATTGGCTACTTCAAACTGAGCCTGATCAATAGAATCAGAATTTACATGCAAATTACAGTCCCAATATAGTCCTATGTGATGTCTGAACTATGCAAATATATACGAAGTTCCACCACGAAAGTAATACTGCAAATATTTATTTTTTATATATAAAAAAACTGTCCTGGTGTGGTCCGAAATAATACTTTGGTCAATTAAAATTTCCACGTACTAGAAGGGGCTTTACATTCAAAAGTATAATAATTGGTTGTTTCTGCCAATTTAATGAACTGTGTTTGCTACAAAACATTTTATATTGAAACAAAAATTTTCGTATGTATTAAAAAATAATAATTCCTAACATTCTCATAATTCTTCATAACAGTGTGAAACAAAGAATTTTTCAAATTTTCTGGCGCTATATTTTTCCTCCTCTGTAGCAACATTTTGTTGGATGAAACTCCTTTTTACTTGACAAGAAGTGACTGGGGAATGTTTTCATATTTTTCTCGTTCTAATATAATTTCACTCTAGTATTTTCCCTATAATTGATAGGTGTCCTTCACATGTTTCGTGGTTTCAAATGTCTTCTTTTTTACAAGAATGAAAGATTTGTGGTAAATATATGTTAAACTATGAAAAAAGGGACAAAATAAAATAAATACTATGAAGATAAAATGTATGCTAATATTTATTGTAAATAAAAAAACTTTAAATGTAAAATACTAAAAGTTTGTGAAATACGCAGAAACAAAAATTACTGTACTACATATGAATATTTTTATTTGTATCAAATATCAAAATAGATTTTGGCATTGGATCAGTATGAAGCGTTATGCTTCGCTGGTGAAGCCCCACGTTGTCGAGTCAAGTTGAAGAGTGATGTTTTGTTTCGTGCTGTTTGGAGAATCCTTCTCTGGATCTCCACGTTGTCGAGTCAAGTTGAAGAGTGATGTTTTGTTTCGTGCTGTTTGGAGAATCCTTCTCTGGATCTCCACGTTGTCGAGTCAAGTTGAAGAGTGATGTTTTGTTTCGTGCTGTTTGGAGAATCCTTTTCTGGATCTCCACGTTGTCGAGTCAAGTTGAAGAGTGATGTTTTGTTTCGTGCTGTTTGGAGAATCCTTTTCTGGATCTCCACGTTGTCGAGTCAAGTTGAAGAGTGATGTTTTGTTTCGTGCTGTTTGGAGAATCCTTTTCTGGATCTCCACGTTGTCGAGTCAAGTTGAAGAGTGATGTTTTGTTTCGTGCTGTTTGGAGAATCCTTTTCTGGATCTCCACGTTGTCGAGTCAAGTTGAAGAGTGATGTTTTGTTTCGTGCTGTTTGGAGAATCCTTTTCTGGATCTCCACGTTGTCGAGTCAAGTTGAAGAGTGATGTTTTGTTTCGTGCTGTTTGGAGAATCCTTTTCTGGATCTCCACGTTGTCGAGTCAAGTTGAAGAGTGATGTTTTGTTTCGTGCTGTTTGGAGAATCCTTTTCTGGATCTCCACGTTGTCGAGTCAAGTTGAAGAGTGATGTTTTGTTTCGTGCTGTTTGGAGAATCCTTTTCTGGATCTCCACGTTGTCGAGTCAAGTTGAAGAGTGATGTTTTGTTTCGTGCTGTTTGGAGAATCCTTTTCTGGATCTCCACGTTGTCGAGTCAAGTTGAAGAGTGATGTTTTGTTTCGTGCTGTTTGGAGAATCCTTTTCTGGATCTCCACGTTGTCGAGTCAAGTTGAAGAGTGATGTTTTGTTTCGTGCTGTTTGGAGAATCCTTTTCTGGATCTCCACGTTGTCGAGTCAAGTTGAAGAGTGATGTTTTGTTTCGTGCTGTTTGGAGAATCCTTTTCTGGATCTCCACGTTGTCGAGTCAAGTTGAAGAGTGATGTTTTGTTTCGTGCTGTTTGGAGAATCCTTTTCTGGATCTCCACGTTGTCGAGTCAAGTTGAAGAGTGATGTTTTGTTTCGTGCTGTTTGGAGAATCCTTTTCTGGATCTCCACGTTGTCGAGTCAAGTTGAAGAGTGATGTTTTGTTTCGTGCTGTTTGGAGAATCCTTTTCTGGATCTCCACGTTGTCGAGTCAAGTTGAAGAGTGATGTTTTGTTTCGTGCTGTTTGGAGAATCCTTTTCTGGATCTCCACGTTGTCGAGTCAAGTTGAAGAGTGATGTTTTGTTTCGTGCTGTTTGGAGAATCCTTCTCTGGATCTCCACGTTGTCGAGTCAAGTTGAAGAGTGATGTTTTGTTTCGTGCTGTTTGACGAATCCTTCTTTGGATCTCCACGTTGTCGAGTCAAGTTGAAGAGTGATGTTTTGTTTCGTGCTGTTTGAAGAATCCTTCTCTGGATCTCCACGTTGTCGAGTCAAGTTGAAGAGTGATGTTTTGTTTCGTGCTGTTTGACGAATCCTTCTCTGGATCTCCTCGTTGTCGAGTCAAGTTGAAGAGTGATGTTTTGTTTCGTGCTGTTTGACGAATCCTTCTCTGGATCTCCTCGTTGTCGAGTCAAGTTGAAGAGTGATGTTTTGTTTCGTGCTGTTTGGAGAATCCTTTTCTGGATCTCCTCGTTGTCGAGACAAATATTGAAGTGGGAATGTAGGGGTTAGTATGATTCTCTTCCCTGGGAGTCCTGGGTTGGAGTTCGTCGTTATGATTATATGGGCTTGGTATTTATATTATATTTATATATAATATGCGTTAATTTGTTGAAATTTATTTTTATTACTCTAGATCCAGTTAATTCAGAATAATGTTATTGTCACACCCGATACGGCAGCTTAACGCGTCCTCTGTAAGGTTATGGAACAACTGGGGAGAGGAATCTTCTTTTTGAGTATATTTCAGAAAAATCATTTTAGTATGTTGTTTTTGTCTTTCTTTAGTTACACCATGCTCCATTCGTTCTAGAAGCGAGGGAGAGAGATAGAGAGTGATTTCGAAGTTGCTATGTTTCACAATTATTTGCAATAGGGGTGGGGGACTGCAAACAATGGAGAGTATAAGCTGACATCATAGTGTCGTAAACAAAACAAAAAAAAATGCTCATACAAGTGTGTAAGAAGATTTCCTAACACATCAGGATACACTTAGTTTTATGTTCGTAAACTATTCATTAATTTGAAATGTGTTAAATGTTCAATTTATTATTAAATGAAAATATATTTAATTATAAGTAGCTCGTTCCAAAAATGTATACGAATCCTAACATACCTAACCAAACAAATAGGCTTACATAATATTTTTAAGAAAATAAGTGTCGTTAAAAACGGAGATATATGCAATGGGTAGATGATAATAATAAGCGTTTCTTTTTAGCTTTTTTTTCAAAAATGACTGAAAAGTTTGATGAAAATGAACATGTGTGCATTGCACGTTTTATTACTTGTTTCATGCAACGCTGGATCATTATTATGGCAAGTTATATAAATATACCCGTAAATAATTAAAACAATATAGTTTAGAGTATTTTATTTACATTTGTAGTGATTTTTCTTACTGTGAATTGTGATACAATATAATGTTTATTGTAATGTCACCAAGATGTAATTATTAGTTCTTATTCTGAAATAATTAGTTTTGAATTTGATTATAAATGATTTTAATTAATAATGAATATGATTTGGTTTTAAACACGTGCTTACCTACATAGTTACATATTAGATATCGTTTTACTGTGACATGGTATTTTCGTTTAATTATAAATCAATATTAATCCATTGTAGTAAACTGCAAGGTAATATTTATTTTACTGAAACTCAATTAAACTGGCACGGTTAGCATGCAACTTACTGAAGTGTGTATAGATAATATAATAGGTTCTATCAATGTAATAGTTTCATGCTGTGGGATAATTAAGGAATTATTGGTCGTTAGTTGCTACCGTCCCGGTTGTTTAGAGTTCCCAATTCGAACACTACACATATTTGCATTCCATTCCTCTTTATATATTACCAATGTATTTTTTATTTTGGTTTGTTCTTCACTATAGATCTCAAGTACAGTATCTGCAGATCCATTAGCTGTTGAAGATTATTTAGACTATTTTGAAGATATATCAAGTGTTTTGTTGGAATATATTGTCAACATGACAGATATCAGTGTGAGTAAAAATAGTATATAATTTTCGTCTAATTGATCAACTTTCATACTATTTTGTGATGACATTATGAAATAAAAATTAGTAAATTCTAGCATTAGTGTTTCTATTGTTTAATATATATTGTGTATATATATCAAATATTTACTCAGGTGAATACGAAATTATTTCAGATAATTTTTGTGTGGCACTTTTCATCTTTTCCCAAAAAATGTCACAATACTTTCCTAGTTTAGAAGATTAAAACTATTGTTTTATTTTAATTATATTCAAAAAACCCTGCAAATAGCATTCTCTAACTATAACTGCAACTTCCTTTTTATTATATAATTTTTATTAGCTCACTGCCTATGTCATTAAATCTGTTGACTACTTTTTAAGTCACTTCCGATAGAGATAGAAGGCTGCAACTTTGTACATTTACTCATTCACCTGACGATGCATTCTATAACCCCCAGCTGGTAGAAATTGCCGTGTAACTTGCTAGAGTGCAGCACCACTTGGTTGCCCTTCCAGGTAACCTCAGTAGTGAACATGATCTTGGGGTAGAAACAACACTTGTGTATTTGTTCATTACCATTGTCGTTAAACAGTGTCCTTGGGGTCAGATTTGACCCCATACCAATATTGTGTGTAATTTTTTTAAGTGCATTATTGTCGCTTTAGTGATTAATGTTTTATTTTCTTTGTTTTATTATACTTAAGTGCTATATATATATATATATATATGTGTGTAAGACTTATTTCGTTTTTTTATATATTTTCTAAACGTGTGTTATTTTAGTTAAAGGATTATTTATTGTTGATTATTTTACTTTGATTAGATTCAGAGTGCTTGATTTATTTTTTACAATACTTTTTACTAATGGCCACGATTAACTTGAGAGACGATCCTGATGACATTTTAGAAGAGAGATTAAATGATGACCCTGATTTTGTACTACCAGATACGGACTCTGAATATTCCGATGCACCTTCGGAACGTAGCGATCATAATAGAGATTCAGAAAATGCAGACGAGGATGGGGTTCAAGATGAACAAGTAATACCCGACCGTTCTAGCCTCCAGAATTATTGGTATTCAAAATCAAGATTCAAGAGGTCTAAAGTTCCACCTGGGCAATCTCGTACAAGACAACATAATTTAGTGACGCATTTACCAGGTGTTATAGGAGATGCTAGAACTAACAAACTAAATGAACCAGTGGATGCTTGACTTCTTCTAATTGATGAGGAAATGATAGATCAGGTTGTGGAGTACACTAATCTAAAAATAACGTATATGGTTGAAAATTATGGTGCTAATGCTGTGAACAGTCAATTCATAAATCATGTTGACAAAATTGAGATGAAGGCGCTATTAGGACATCTCATTCTATCTGGAGTATTTAAATCTAACTTTGAGGATGTTGAATTACTTTGGGCCACAGATATCTTTAGAGCAACTATGTCACTGAAAAAGATTCTCTTT
This sequence comes from Timema douglasi, assembly GCA_901482245.1. NCBI lineage: Eukaryota > Metazoa > Arthropoda > Insecta > Phasmatodea > Timematidae > Timema > Timema douglasi. Next base: position 47,516 of record CABEEJ010004948.1, read on the forward strand.
CTCCTGGTTAGCCTACGTTTTGATGATATCATGACGAGAGATGAAAGGATAGCTCATGATCGTCTTGCTCCAATATCACAGGTTTTAAATGATCTTCTAATGAACTGCCAATCAAATTATTTCTGTGCTGAATATCTAACAGTAGATGAAATGTTCATACCCTTCTGAGGTAGGTGTTCATTTAGAAGATATATGGGAAACAAACCGGCAAGGTACGGACTGAAGATTTTCTGTCTTTGTGACGTGCGTACAAATTATTTGTACAATTATTTCATCGACTGTGGACAATTGCAAGTGCCAAACTCACGTCGCTTGTTGGTTCCAACGCGCGCAATTTTGCCCCTCATTGAGCCAGTGGCAAATTCCAATCGCAATATCACCGCTGACAACTACTTTAGGTCAGTGGAACTTGTAGAAGAGCTGCGTGATAAGGGACTGACCTATGTTGGTACTCTCCGTGCTAACAAGAGAGAGATCCCCCAGGCATTATTGCCTAATAAAGACCGAGAAATTCTGTCATCTGAATTTGGTTTCACTGGAAATACAACCATAGTCTCCTATGCCCCGAGAAAATCAAGATCTGTAGTGCTCTTGTCATCAATGCATCATGACAAGTCAGTTCTACCACGACCAGATAAGAAGCCTGAAATCATTGACTTTTATAACGTAACAAAAGTTGGTGTCGATTCCCTGAACCATAAATGTGGAAACTACGCTGTGGGCCGTCGTTCTAAGCGCTGGCCATTGACTTTATTTACACAACTGTTGACATTTTCTGTGCTAAAGCGTATGTTCTCTTCACTACTGCCAATGCTGAGAATAAAATTACAAGAAGGGACTTTCACAATCTGTTGGAAAAACATTGATTCAGGTTCATATGATCCGAAGATTGATGATAAGATCCCACGTGAGCTGAGGGCAATGATTACCAGAACCAAAGGAGTTATATATGTGCTACAGTATATGCCAAGAGAAGGACCTCCCAAAAGAGGACGGTGCTACATATGTCCAAGGAAGATGGACCTGAAATATGCAATCATGTGCCGTGAGTGCAACAATACATTGTCCGCAGCATGCTAACCAAACAACTACATGTAAAAACTGTTCTGCTTAGGAGTAAGTGGTGAATTTTCAACAGATTCAATATTTATATGCAAAAAATATATGCTAAGTTTATTTACACGTGTTATAAACTACGTGTAAATCAAGTATAGCGAATTACTTAGAACTTTATTAATTAAAACAAATTATTTAGAATTTTTACACATAAATGTTTTATTGCCTAACATACCTACCAAATCAATTTTTAGCACATACATTTTATATATATTTTAAAACACTTGACACATTAAAATAATATCATTTAAAACACTTAGCCTATGATTACATTGATATATTTAAAGAGCTTGGCCAAAAGTATTGGAAAAACTGAATACTGCCTGCCTGTCAGTTCCCACATTTAAAAAAAATTGTTTTCAACCTCTAGATGAAAGTCATACCTCTATTGATTTGGAAAAGGAAGTCTTAGAACCATTTTGTGAAAATTCAAAGATTTTTAATTAACTTTAAAAATAACTTTTTTCTTTGGTAAATAAGTGTAATTGGATATTTTTTTGAAGTAAATAAAAACATTTAAGTAATGCTTATTTAAAAGTGATGTATAAAAAGTAATCTATATCTTCATATCTTTTTTGATTAAATATTTTTGAAACGCAAGATTTTATTAATTTTTTTATTGACTGGGGTCAAAAATGACACCACCATACCAAATGTGTCCGTATTTTTGGCCATACCAGCTGAGGGTTAAAATTTAAGCTTACCCTATAATGTGGTGCACCGAGTAGCCATTGCAGGTCATGTATAGGCCTATCAGCTATCCTTTATTTATACCTGACCTAGATTTTGGACATTTCCATTCAAACATATATTTAAGTTTATACAACTAAAAATTAAATAAAACAAGTTTTTCAAAAATGTACCTCATGTTTAAAAGCTATAAGGTGTGACTTCTACTAGAATGGGATCCTTGAGAGAACCTAAGTAGGTGAGGCAGTCTATTTTGCGGAAGTAAGTGTCACACCTTAAATGTCATCGGCATAAACTATATTTTTAAAAAACTTTGCTTTTTTTAAATATTTTAATTAACATATTGTTCTATAAACATTTTCTCTAAATGCCAGTAAGAGCAAGAATTAATTTGAATAAAGTCATTCTTTTTTTTCCACACGTAGGCTTTCAAGGAAAATATTTAACTAAGTAAATAGTTATAATTACCAAAGATTTAAACTTAAGACAGATTTTAGTTTTAGAACACCTAGTATTAGCTATTTATAAGTTGTTCATTTTACAAGGTACACATATAGAAATAACTTGATTTTTTACTACATTTTGCTACTAAAGCTTTATTTAAACTTTTAGGGTAACACTGCTATGCATTATGCTGTCTCTCATGGGAATTTCGATGTTGTTTCCATACTACTTGACTCGAAGGTGTGTAATATTAATCGACCGAATGCTGCTGGCTATACTTGTGTGATGTTGGTGTCTCTTGCTCAAGTATTTTCTCAAACACATCGACAGGTTGTACAACGCCTCTTCCAACTTGCAGATGTTAATATCAGAGCAAAGCAGGTACAATATATTTTTGTATTATTAATATTACCGTAGTTAACCAAATAATGGTCACCACCACATAATCATCGCACCCTCTTTTTTCAATCCAAAATTTAGTTTAAATAAATTCATCAAATATTTGGTGAATGGAATATTCCTGTTCGTAACATCAATTTAAAAGTTTAACAAAGGTAAAATACTTTCTCATTTCCACTCACCATTAAGGATCTATACCTGTTGATTTTGGATGCACAGTTTTATTCTAGCGCACTGTGAGCCTAGAATTCTCAGCTCATGCGATTGTCAGAGGTATATTTCTGGAATCCGATTTGCGTGGTTCTGTAACAAAATGAATGGGTGGTCAGTCGAAGCTACCAAGCGCAAGTCACATTATATGTTTGGACTTCCTGCGCAAGCTGAACTAGTGATTGTCTTCTAGCGATACATTGTGGGAAGCATTTGTTTTTTTCGATTATGAGTAAATATAAAAATTATTTGCAAGCTTACGGCCTCACTTAATGGTCGCATCCCACTTTTTTCCCACAAATTTAGGTATAAGATATGCAATGATAATGCGGTGAACTACTTAAGGTTTAACTATTACACATCCATCGTTTTTATTGAACATGCTTATTTATTTATACTAGGAAAAAGGTTAACATTTAAAAGGCATTTATGATAGCCAGGTACCACCAAAATATTAATAAATTTAAACTATTATCAACACAAGGTATATTAACAAATTAATCCAATGTGAGAGTAATATAGTTTAAAGAAAGTTTATCCACATTAACTTTGGCGGAGGATGGGAAAAACCAAGAGAGAATTACATGTTAAAAATCTTCTTAAGTAGTATGTGTTATGATATATGGCAATTCTCACCAATATTTTTGTATTAACTAACTACGGAAAAATTGGTACTTTTATATCATTATGACTTATAGACAATGCAAATTTGCTTTACACTTTCATTGAACTAACTACTTTACAGCTGGTCTATTTCAAGGTTTTATTCTAAACAGAAACCAGCATTGTGTCAACTAGCAAGTATATCAATGAGCATCTTTCCATGTCCACTACATTATTTTAAACATTACAAACATAAATTATTATAATAATATTTAAATTGTCTTTCATTAGCGCCAACTGTAAATCTAATGGCAAACTTATAAACCATCTACATTAACGATCTCAATAACCATGAAAACCTCTTCCGAATAGCTTATAGAGGCAACCAATGCTCATCAAACCCCCTTGTCACAGAGTATACTGTGTAATTGGAGTGATAAATGTCTAACGGCACATTGTCGTATTTGTCCCAGTGTACTTGGTTCGTATCCTGACCGGGTTAGTATAAGGCCTGATCGCCCTAGGTTCCCAACATCAGTTTATATCCCAGCACTTGATTTAAACATTAAAGTATATTGTGTTTGGGAGCCATGTAGTTTCACCGTCCCTACCAAAGATTAGATTGGGTTTGATTTAAATATAAGACAACGTAAATCTAAGATAACACATTTAATATTAGTATTAATTGATTCCACACTTTCGTTAAATAAGGGAAGTTGAGTTGTGACTGCGAGAGTGTATAACATACGTCCAACCCTGGTGAGGTCATCCCTAATCTATATTTGACCTTGACTTACCATAAGGTCGTTTGGATGTTATTTTGTGATGGCGTCAGTTTGGCAGCCCGACATGTCGATACAGGAATATACCTTTTTGGTATTTTTCCGTCGCGATGGGGGTTACTGACCTGTTGGTTTGAATTTTCCCTCCATTTCCTCTCTAGTTATTTCCATGGTGACATGGGGTTAACAATCTGGTGTCCTCTGTCCCTCCTTCAATGTCACAAAGGTTTATTTACATCTCAATGGAGTTTTCTTCCGTTGTACTTGTTGGTGCATGACAGAGGCAAACATCAGCTTAGGGCAATTTAATCAAATACACAGGGGAAAAAACGAACCTATTACAGCCAGTCGGGATCTGAACTTAGACTCCAACCGAGTCTGTAGCCGTGACGTGAGTAATCACATCGTTGTTATTTCATGATATTTTGGGTGGCTATGACCTCCACACCTCTTTTAGGAGTGAAAATACTTTCGTTTATAGACTCATAAACACGCTTCAAGTTGTAGAAGTGTAGGCCTACATTCAAGTTGTCACGTGGGAAAACCAGACGATTTTATCCCCCGCTAAAAACGTTTTCCTCAACTGGGTGATTCCTTTCCGGCAGGCTTGATTCAACTTGTTAGAAGTCTTTCGACTAGTTGACACCTAGTACAGACCATTTATACACGAGAGACTGATCCTGGCAAATTGTTATGGGATAAGCCTTTGTGCCATTAAAGGGCCATCCATATTTGGAATATAAATATTAATAAAAATATCACCAGAGAAAACAAATACATTTGTCTTGAAAACCTGGGAAACTTAGGGAATTGAAAACAAGTGATTTTCTGAGGCCACCCTGTTTAGTAATATAAATTTTATATTATAATAATAATAATCACATAATTATATTATATATAATTGTTGTTGGTTGATGCGTACCTCAATAATTTATTTTGTGGGGCTACAAAAATATTCTAGAGGTCAATTGTGGGAGGGTTCCTACGTTCCATGATGTTTGCGGGGCAAGTATCTCAAAAAAATTAAAGTAATATTCAGTATTTATTTTTATCATTCGAAAAATATCAGGTAGCTCAACTATTTATTTAAATGGTTCAAACACTTAAGTTATTGTCTTTATTTTTTACAATTTCTAGTGTATTTTTTTAAAACTACGTCTTACTACACGCTTATGCCTTAATAATGATATTTTTTTTTGGGAAATGTACCCCCATTTGCATGTAGGGAGATTTGCAAACAATTTTTAGAAAAATCACTGTAAATACACCTGGCCAAGATTTGAACCATGATATCCCCGTCATGGGTAGTCTAATATACTGCAATACTAGCGCGTTAGATCACGAGGCCATTGTATTAAATCATTGTACTGCAAACGGTATATATGTGGGTTATTTAACAAACTTTTCCTGATAAAAATATTTATTCTTAAATGTATTATTAATTTGGTTTGCAATACTCTTCATTGGTCCATAGAGAATTAGAGTTATTAAAAGCCCTATATTAAGTGCCAGGGCATGGTTGTCTTTAGTTACAGGCTAGAGCAATGGTTATCAAACATATTAGTTACAAGGACCCTCTTATCAGGGAACAGCTGATCCGCGGACCTCCATCATGTACGATAAATGATTTGAAAATGAGTTAAAAATAAATGTATAGTATATTATTGGGATAAATTAGCCATAAAACAGTTTTAGTGTAAATATAATTACAATAAGAACGAAAATAAAATATAATATTTATCATTTTGATTTGTTTTTAGACATAATTTTTTTGTAAATAACTGTAAAATGGTTTACAATAGAAATGAAATTAAAATATGTGTGTTATATTTTTACATTTATAATTATGTAGGCTATACTTTATGTGGGGAATGGATATGCTAGTGGGATTTTTAAATAGTCTATCATTGAAATCTGTATCAATTTTAGTGACCATCTCCTTATCTGATTCAACACTAAGAAGACTTCTTTTCACAATTGTTTATAACAAAAATAGCAGGAAAGGCTCGCTCGCAAAAATAAGTTGTTTGAAAAGTCATAAAAAACACTCTAAAAGATGTAGGCACAATGGGCGTGGCCAGCCCCTACCCTCGCACACACACCTTTTGGCCTCAGTTTCTGTCCAGGCTTATGTATGTGAAGACATCCCTATTGTGATTAGTATATACCAGCAATTTAACCTTTCATGTAAAATGTTTATAAGATCTAATATATATATATATATATATATAAAGGTATGTCACGGATTCTGCGGATCTCGCGGACCCCACTTTGTGAATCTCTAGGCTAGAGTGTTAAATGTGGCTTGTAGTGAGTCATGAGGCCTAGAGATATGCTCGTTCTTATGGAGAAGCGTGTGAATATTTACAGTTTTCTTCATTTAAAAACTGATGAGTCACTTTGAACGATACTAACAGTTAATTTAAACATGTTTTATGTATATCTCTAAAGAGAAATATTTCAGAGATTTAAAAATACTACAAACATTCCTGTAAATAATAATTTTTAATAAATTTGCTAAGGGAGGATTGATTATATGCCGTTCATAAACACGATGATAATATTATGATGAAACTTACAAAAGGTCACTGGTTCGAAGCCTAGACAGAGCATTTATTGTTGCACTAATCCAAAGGTCCCGGGTTTAGTTAGCATATCCAGGTGTAGCTCTTTTGCAATATTTTAACCAAATTAAGAGTGGTATTTATGTAATTGCTTCGAACATTTACCATCTTTGGGATGTATAATTTGTAAACATTATTTATGTAGAGTGTTTAACTTTTATTATTTTTGAACAAGAATCTTATCTGCAAAGTGTATCATTCATATACTTGATATAGTTGATAAGAAGTATAGCCTATTTCCAAGCGTTGATGAAATCAAAGAAAATAATTCACGCTATGTGCTAAAAACTAATTTATAATACCTGTACAAAAAATAATATAATATTTACCACATACATTATTGTAAATTTATAGTATATTAAGAAAATGAGGAAACTATAACTAAAGAAAGGAGAGAAAACAAAAACACACACTCATTCCACACACACATTCACATGACTTTTACAACGCTGATAATATTTAGTAGCTATATAGATTAAATACATTTATATAATAATAATAATAATAATAATATTTCTACTTCATATACACACATACTCACTGTATTCCTACATTTCCCCTCACATGGACAATCTAGACTCTACTCGCAGACCATGAGCCAGATTATGCTGAAAGGATTTTATTGTGGCTTTGGTTTTAATATTTGTATTCTGAAAATTGAAAAATGACAACTGGACACGAGAATCGAACCCGGGACCTTTGACTTCCTTACAACCATAATAATTGTTCAAGTGGCAGCAATAATCCAACTACCGAGTTGAAGGTGGCTGTTATCTGATAGCTTGTCATCTTAATAGAATCAAACATTTGTAGCCGACAATTTCCACACGTCCATCATAGACTCTGCCTTAAAATATGAGCGAGAAATTACCCTGGGCACGGGACGATTCCTGGATATCTAAGTGCTTAAGGCATTGAGGTACTAAACCAAAGGTCCCAGGTTCAATTCCCGTGTCCAGGTGTCATTTTTCAATTTTCCAAATATGATATATACATGGAGTAATCCTCACTAAAAGCATAAATAATATATTTGGCTATTTTATTCTTTAAAAATAAATTGTCAAGAGCATTCCAGGAACAAGCTCCAGCAACAGTAAGAGAGAGAGAGAGAAGTTAGATTTGTGAAGAGGGATGGAGAGTACAAGAGCATGTGATCAAGTCGTGGCTACAATATGTAGCTATATGGTCCCTTGAATGTGTTTAGCTCGGGTAGAAGTTAAAACTTGTTTCTTGCCTGAGAGTGTGATTAGTAATCTTCTCAAGTACTAGCCACTACTCATCCCCTGTTCCTCTACACTAGCCCGATTCCTCTCACCTATGCCCATGGACATAGGGAGGGGGGCTCTGGGATTCAACCCCCCCATCCCCCACAAACATTTTCGATGTTTTAATATGAAGTCTAAAATGTCCTTGTATAAAACTTCAAATAACGTATAGAGACATTTAATTTTAAAAAAAAATCCAGATGCATCCAATTTAAAAAGAAAAAATACAGGGATGGGGCTGCTCCAAATAGCTTTATGGACATATATAATACTAGCGAGGACCACGCCAATTAGCTTCTAAGAGCATCTAATTTTAAAAATGTCCAGACTATGACCACTCTAAAAAGCTTCTAAGAGCATCCAGTTTTCTAACATTAACTATGTGGGAGTGTAGAAAGGCCCTAAAAAACTTTTTTGGTACTTGCCCCTCAACCCCACTTCTCTTACACAAATAAAGTTTCCCCAATATTGTAAAAATAGCACTTCTTATTTCATAGGGCTTAATAATAGGTTATAACAACATGTCATAGACTTACGATTTTGAGCTCACCCCAAATTAAAAATTAAATTCTCCAAATGCCCATGCACCTGTCTAAACTACTTGACAGCGGTATTTGCCAACTTGTTGAAACTAACTTCTTCTCGAGGTTAATAATTGTTATAATTATTGATGACTTCTTGAAAAAAAGCTTACAACAAAGTGTAGTTTGTCTCATAAGGGGTAGTGAAATAGATAAACAATATTTTCTACTTGCAGTTATCATTTATGTAATTTATACTTTTTTGCGAGTTATTTTTTAACTTACAATATCATACAAACCTTTTATTAAACACTTAGTTTGAAGTTTGAAACGCACTGTTCTTATTTAGCAGAACGCACACGGTAAAAGTTCGACATGAGTGTTACATG
>CABEEJ010004949.1:0-39953 GCA_901482245.1 Timema douglasi
AAACAAAAACCTACAGGCCCATGGCAATATAAATAACAACAAAACAAATGAGCATAGCAAAATGCAAAGACACACAATACACAACAGCCATGATTCGCTGTCAGCTGCTTGGTGGTCACACTCATCGCTAAGCGGCCACCAGGAAAGGTTTGTGCTCCGTGCCGATGTAGCGCCTGACATCGTAAACTGCACGCCAGTAAATAAAAGAGAAACTCTATCTTCCCATCCCAATCCTACCTAAACATAAAAAAATTGAATAAATAACCAATGAGCACAAATAAAAAAAACTAATGAAACAAGAATAAACAAGTTTGGGACACTGGAAAGAGGGTTGAAGGAGGGGATCAGGAGGAGGAGGAGAGGAGGGGTAACTTAACAGCCAATCAGAGAGCGAGGGGGCGTGATCACGTGATCAAATTCAACCAATCAGTGCAACATCATATTATTGTCAAATTCAACTAAGTTCCATAGCACAATATTACATTTTTCTTTTCTGTCCTTGTAACAACAAAATGTGATTTAAAACTACTTAATTAGTAAAGAATATGCCTACTGTTAAATATTTAAGTACACTGCCTCCTCATAACAACACAATTTAATTTAAAGAAGTTGAATTTGTAAAGCACAGTCCTAAACATTTAAGTGCCCGGTCTCCTCATAACAGCAAGGTGTAATTAAAGCAATTAAATTTGAAAAGCACAATACTAAATATTTATGTTCTCTATCTCCTCAGAACAGCAAAATTTAATTAAAGTCATTAAGTTTGAGAAGCATGTAATTTAAATCAATAAATTCGAAAAGCCAAAATTTATACATTTAAAAGCTTTGTCTCCTCATAACAACTAAAGTAACGTAAATTTCACTATATTTACGTAAAACATCTTTTAATTCCCGCTTTTAAATTTTATATTTTTATTATTAAATAATGTCCTTATTTGTATGTTTGGACCAATAAAATGATCAATTTTGGGTGCACTAAGTTCAGTATTTCATACTAAAATTTCTAGTTTCGGTTAAAATTTTAAAATTTCATTAGGTTTTTTACATATTCAGGTCATTGCATTGATATTCAATTCCTCATTTATAAATTTTGACCAATAAAGAAATTAAATATTGACTATTTAATCTAAAATGAAGGAGATAAGTCATTGTTGTACACACATTTCTCCTAAGAGGTTAAAAGAAAAACAACTTTTAGAGAGACTTACTTATATTTAATTACTCTATGGCATTAAAGAATTATTGCGTTAAGACTTAAGTAGTATCTCTTTACAATTAAAGCTCAGAAAATTGTATTATTATATTTGCCAATATATCAAAATACATTTGTTTTATAACAAATGTTTCAATTAATTTATTTTTATTTTAATAGTACTACAAATTTGCAATGATAAGTTATTTAGTACAGCAAATATTTGTGGAATTACAAAAATTTACGTTTCTGTGAAGCACCCTAAAATTCAATTTCATAGTAAAATGGAAATATCCATTTTATTTATAATCTTAATCAAGGCATATATACAAATATTGATCAAAATTGTTAGAGCCGATTAAAAAAAAATCGGTTTTATCTCTTTTCGATTTTTATTAATCTACTATTAATTTTAGGGTTAAACAGACACACAAATAAACAGCATTGCAAAAATAACCTTTTAGGGTTCGTGGGTTAGTGAGACATCGACATCCATTAATATTTCAAGTTAGATTTTTTTTACAGTCGTAATAATTTACCTTTAATGTTCAAATGTGTATATATATAATTGCGTATAGCTTGAAAGTTATCGTTTTTCTAATCATATGTTTCAAATAAAAGATTTGTATTATAAATAGACATACATATTAGAAATGATATATAATTTCATATCTCAAAGAGTTACTGAGATGTAATAAATAATAAGAATTTACGCATTAGACCAGAACATTTAAATTAATTTTGCCGAAATATTGAGAGTATCCATTTTTTTAGAAATATTTATAATTGTTCATAAATGAAATTTAATCAAAATCTTTAGAGCAGATTTTGAGAAAATTCACTTTTCTCTTTTTGCCCTTTATTAAACTATTCTTAATTTTAGGGTTGGATAACCAATTCCAAAAATCCCTCGGGTAAACCCTATGAAAACCATAGATACCAAATTTTAGCCCAATCGGTAAATTAGTTTATGTTCTAGTCGAAAGTATAGACAGACAGACGGAATTTCAAAAACTACTTTTTCGGATTCGGGGGTTCATGAAACGTCGAACCTCATCAAAATCTCAAGCTCGATTTTTTTGAAGATCACATTTCTCTACCTGTAAGATAGTGAGAAAGTAAAAAAAAAAAAATATATGAGGGAGTGGAAGGAAAGAGGTCGAGAAGCGCGCGGAAAGAATTGTGATCACTCTGTGAACTAGTAGAATGCGCTAGAACACTCCAGGTGGAAGTAATAATAACTAAATACGTGGAACCACCTTCACTTGTTTTTCTTAGGCGTGGCCTATTTCACTTACAAACAGCTGATTCACACCTCCTTTCAGTCAGTTAGATGGTGTGTTAGAGGGAGCAGGCGTGAATAAGTTGGAGTCCAACCAGGCCGGAGGGTAAGTAGTATTACGCCTTTTAATTGAAATGGTACTTGTAACTCATTACAAGTAAAGTGATCATTTATCCCCTATTTTTGGTTAAAGTACTTGATATAAGACTTGTGTTTTTGATCCATTTGGTTTATGATTTCCCTTGCCCCCCCCCCCTCCCCAATTAACTAAACAGATGAATTCCAATAGAAATAATACATAACTCTCAAAATAATACCTTGACCAAAGCAAGGACCTCATATTCAAAATTATGAAACATTCTTTTAAAATAATTGTCTTGCACTATAGTTATTATCCTGTAGATTTATAGTCTTAGTGCATACTTTCTCTAAAGGTCAAGTTAGAGTAAGAGCATTAAGAAATGACATGGGGTGGAGCAAACAGGATTGAAGAGAACAACATTATACATAGCTTGTGAGTCATAACAGACAGGCATTAACATGAGGTGGACCAGAGAAAGCAGCATCATACATAGTTTGTGAGACATAACAGACAGGCAGCGACATGAGGTGGACCGGAGATAACATCATATATAGCTTGTGAGTCATAACAGACAGGCATTAACATGAGGTGGACCGGAGTTAGCAACATCATACATAGCTTGTGAGTCATAACAGACCGGCAGCGACATGAGGTGGACCGGAGTGAGTGTACCAACTCGACACGGGTACAAGGGAATTATTTTAACTAGATTGATACAATAATTAGAATAACAATAATATATTTATTATAACAGAAAAATAAAAGGTATGTTTGATTACAATAGATATACAAGAACATAAGTTAGAAGTTTCAAATTAATACTCTCTTGTTGCGACACAACCAAATAATATTTCTAGGCGACAAGATCAAATGCAGTAGGCTTGAAGAGCACAATACAGTCGGACTGACGCCAGACTAGAGTCAGGTGATTCTAAAAGAAAAACAACGAGGTAATTATAAACAAAAGTTAACTTGAAATGATATACATATAGTATTATTAACACATTTATAATTTAAGCTAGCATCCTTGATCAGGACTTAATAAAAATCCTTAAGAGACATTGTATAATGGATAGCAATAGAAAAGTCAGTTGATTACATTGGTAGATGGCTAACATACAGGTGTATATACAAAATATTACTATGGCCGGTCCTTTCCCTATTGTTACTGCAAGAGCAGTCAATAGTACATGTATTTAATGGCCCACTCCCTGGGGTACAGCACTAATATAATTCATACAATACTAATACTCAGTCAAAAGGTGCCAAAAACGGGCAAAGAGAAAACAGGTATTATCTGCGTGGACCCCGTATGGAAACAAGCGTAGTTCCACGCTTTATCCACCCAAGCTAATACCACACGCGAAGCATGGCAACAAGAATGATTCAACACATTGAATACATTGACCCAACTAGGTCCTAGAAAAAGGATAGACAACCTGGTTGTAGCCATAAAAACAATTGTATAGTCTTAAGGACTCAAAAAGGAAATATAGTGCTCGTGGATAATAGCAACCATTTGGAATAAGTCCTTATTACATCTGGAGCTCAAGGCTCCTATATCGAAGCTATATCATAGGATATAAGAAAAACATGGTCTCTTGGACCAATATAACAAGTCAGAAGGACTTAAGTAAAATTAGAGTTACTGTGACTACACCACCAAAGTTAAAATAACACAAAAACAAAATCTAGTCACTCTGACTGAATCGAAATAAACATAATAGTCGCCTCAGCTATACTAAGGCTGAGATAAACAATAAGTCGGATGGACTTATTAACGTCACGCACTTAGGAAATTGGAAATGATTTTCTTCAGTAGCGCTGCGGTGAGAACCACTTACAACACTCCATGGCAACCGGTTCCTTCGTAGAGAGAGGTTCCTTCTTCAACAACGTGATGTGATTGAATATGATAACCACGTCCAATACTCCATCACCACCAGTTCCTTCGTGGATAAAGGTTCCTTCTTCAACGACGGGATGTGATTGAATATGATAACCACACCCAATACTCCATGGCCACCGGTTCCTTCGTGGAGAGAGGTTCCTTCTTCAACGACGTGATGTGATTGAATATGATAACCACGCCCAATACTCCATGGCCACCGGTTCCTTCGTGGAGAGGTTCCTTCTTCAACGACGTGATGTGATTGAATATTATAACCACGCCCAATACTCCATGACCACCGGTTACTTCATGGGGAGAGGTTCCTTCTTCAACGACGTGATGTTATTGAATACCAGAAACACGCCCAATACTCCATGCCCACCAGTTCCTATGTGGAGAGAGGTTCCTTCTTCAACGACGTGATGTGATTAAATATGATAAAGTAAATCTTAGAGTACTTATTTTATATCCTTTCTCCGAATAGAGCGGAACGAAAAAAGAAATATAAAAAGCTTAATAACACAGGTGGTGATAAGAAGGACTGAAGATTGAGAGGTGAGGTAAAGGGCAGGTTCGAAGACACGCCGCCATGACAGCGGCGCTCGATGGTCGTGGTGTAACAATACAAGGGTTTTATTGTAGAATCCAAGCCCTACCCAACCCAATGCTGCATAGACTATCGTCCGATTCATACTACCCACTCCAATAAACGTCAACATTAATTCAAATCACCTACAATAGTATTCTTCATTATTTTAGTTCCATATCACTTCAAGCAATATACAAACAATTTCTTTCAATATAATTCACTATCAACTCTCTACAGTGTAAACTGTTCATATACGTACCCTCTGGAATAATCTAGCTTACACAGCCTAGTAACCTGGATGACTTAAAAACGTACTAAATCGAGGAACGGGGCAACCTTGCCTTGATGTATCAACACTCGATGTTCTGACTTGGCTGACTTAGATGCATTTGATGGGCACTTTTCCTGCACACCTGGCGAAAAGAGGACGCGAATATGGCTGCCCTCTGTGGGCGGGTTGGAGCAACCATCACCTGTTCTCTGACGATCAGCAGCCAATCAATCAAAAAGATGTTTTGACAACAAACCGGAGAAGCGTCTACACGAAGCGGGATGACCATTCAGCGACCTACAAGCAAGTTGGCGTCCGTGCCAGAGAAGGCATGCCCCTCCATGCTGCGGCGTCACCCGGCTTAAAATGGACTATTCCTACCAAAATTCCTACGCAGTTAGCTCACTATATAATATGGATGTTGGGAAGATATTATATCGACTATTGAATTCGGCACCGGCGAGGATGGACTTCCGTTATATTTATTAAATGTTTGACTATTGAATTCGGCACAAGTGAGGATGGACCTCTGTTATATTTATTAAATGTTTGACTATTGAACTCGGCACCGTAGAGAATGGACCTCTGCTAGATTATTAAATATTGTACTTTTGAAATCGACGCCATGATGGATGGATTGTGGCTATTATTTTATATCGTCAGGAGACGACTTCTAAAATTCTGGACACTGTAAAGGAAAGTTTAAATACTCTGTTAATATTTTTTGTTTGAATTATGGAACTCTAAATATTTAATTTAATTTTGCTATAGTCGAGATAGGCTAATATTTGTTTTTTAGATGTGGGCATTATTTAATAAATTCTATTTTCTAACTAAATGTAACTTCAGTTTCATGTCGCCACTTATTGCTTGTTTCTCAAAGATGTTAGTAATTTCTCAATGTTTTCTGGTCTATATTAACGTAATGTTAATTGAAATATATTAAAATCATGTATCTTAATTATCTGGACTTTCCGTATTATTCTTGCTTTTTGTTGTGGCACATTTAAATTAATTTATTTACAATTCAATATTTTGTATAACGTCAATTTGGCAAACTTCTAATGTTCATTAACCTAATATCATTGTTAGACTTTGTTTAGTAGTTGAACGATGCCGATTCAAGTAGTCCCACGTGAGTTTGCATTAGGTTTGAGATGTTAAACTCTCGTGTATATTTTAACGTAATGTTTGTAGTTAAAATATGTATTGTAGTAACTTGAAGGTACTTTCGTTTTGTGTAAAACTTTATATTTAAATTCGAGATATTTAAAGTAAAAGTATGTATAATAATGATATAACTTTATTTTGGAAAGGTTAATGTTTTAGTAATGTCTGTAGATATTCAGACGCTTTTGTAACAATTTAGAAAGGCTCTTCAAGCGTTTTATATTTTTCTTGGATGGATATAGATTTAATGTTTATTAATAGTTTTCTTGATAAAATGCTAACTTGGTCTAATTGCATTAATATTCTTTAACATTAATGTATTCATCTATGTTTTTCTTCGTTCTACTAGATAATTGACGAGATTAAGGTCACTAAAGTTACTGTTTGTTATTTTTGAATGAATTAAATTACTCTTTACATTTAACTCTTGCTTATTCTGTTTTTTGTATAATATTGTTATGTCAGATGACTCCCTCTTATCCTTGTAGTATTTTTTGTTAGTGGCCTGTTCCTACGAGGTAAAGAACTGAGTAAGAGGGCGTTACAGTGGGAGCGAGCCCAACTTGGTCGAGTTCTTTTTCATTACAGGAGATGTAGAGAGTGGCTATGTTAGGAAGCACCCTGTCGCCATGCTTGTTGAATATTTTGCTAGAAGGCATGTTGGCGCTATGCGATCCCATCCAAACACGGTGAGTAAGTTTTGAAGCAAATTATTCCTTAATGTATCAGCTTTAATTATCTTCTTTGGATTCCACTATTGTAAGTTTAGTATTTTTATCCAGATTTGTATTATTAAAATCCTTTGTAGTATTTTCTATTGTGAGCACGAGGATCATATCCGAAACCATCCAGTCGCTAACAGTAGGTTTTGAAGGATATTATTATTAAATATCTCAAATATAATACTCTTCTTTGGATTTTGCCAATATAATTATTATAATTTCTTATTTTTACGTAGCCTAATTGTGTAGGTGTCAACTTTACATGATTGACACGCTACAATAGCAGCATCATACATAGCTTGTGAGTCATAACAGACAGGCAGCGACATGACGTGGACCGGAGATAACATCATATATAGTTTATAGGTTGAAACCCATAAACCCCTCTCCCTCGCCCATGTATTACTCATAATAGTCACTGTATTGACATATTTCATGATCCCACTCGCTCATGTGAAGCCATTTTGCCAACTAGAAAAGTTCTGCCGCACCCCGCTTCGTAGCGAGGCATGTGTGTTGATTGCCCTATCCTTGTTACGTGTAGACACCTCGCTTCGCTGCCTGTGTGCACGTACCCTAGGATGCAACAACGCCCGAAACGTTGCTCGCAGCCAGGCCCTTTTTGCCCACCTATTGATATGCAACTTGTTGTACACGCGCGCACGTGTAGCTGCGTACTCCCGGCGTTGTTTCGTCTAACTTTAACTTTCATTTAGTAATGCAAGATTACTTTTACTTACTTTTTTTTGCAAGGACTTTCTCTTTTTTTCTGATGTGATACTGTGGCATAAGTTCGGGCAAAGAGTTTAAAAACACTCCTATACACATACATGTAGGTAACCAATTTTCAAAGACACAATTAAATGTCACGTTATAATTCCTCTAAAATCAAATTTATAGATACACAAAGTATTATGTACCATTTCCTTCTCTGACTTTAACCAATAACTTAAATGATTGTTCCTGAAAATGCCAAGGAAAAACCCACTTTACTCTAGTACCAATACAGCTATTTTTAGATTAATCTCCAAAAGTTAAGTGGACAGGAATAGAAGAGGGAGTCGTATCAGTACAAGCAATATATTAATTAAACAATCAGTTAATCATATCCGTGTTTGGGAGGGGTGGAAAGTAAATTTAGGAAGCAGGAGCTCTTTTATGCTATCTGCATCCTGGATTATTTAATATTAGATACATGGGTTGGTTCCACAACTCAGTTCGATATATTGGATAAGCTTCTACCTAACGGTGTAAGATTCTTGTTTTGATTACCATAAGGCTGATAAATTCACGACTATTACATGTTTTTATTTTTTTTAAACAAACTAAGTGATAATTCAACCAAACTAATTTTATTAGATTTTGTCCTATATTTAATTCAAAATAAGTCGTGATTACCAAATTCAATGGTAAAAATCTACTAAAATTTTGCAATATACAAAAAATACTACGTGGATAAAATGGGTAACTAGTAATTATTATAAGTATTAGGACTTCCGCCTAGATTACAATGGCATTCATTGTTTTGACATAATAGCTTCTGTAATTTGAACATGGACACGGTTGGCGAATTAGATGATTATGAGCTCAGTTGTCCGATACTTCATCAGATGATGGGCTTAAAAATATTACCCCTAGATGATTTAAATCTATCAAGTATTAATAGTCTAAGTTACCCGTAGCCATGACTATATATCTATATGTAGTTATTGTAATTCATTGCTCAAACAATCCATTTTAATTATATTATTCAGTTTTATAATGTACAACACATCTGGGGCGATGATTAAATATGTGAATGCCCCATCCTCTCTAAATAAGCCCCTGGCCTTAGCAACATCAAGAATGATTCTATACAAGGTTGTTAGTGTTTTGTATTAGGTTAAGTAAGTTTGCGAGCTCACGCCGGTTAGTACGTGGAAAAACTCCCAGGCTTCCCTAGTTTGGCTTTCCAGTGACGAAATCTTGGCCGAGTGTAGTAAGATATTTTATTTCCACAATGGTTTTTAAATTACCCCTCTACACAAGGGATGGTAAATTTATTCTAAATTATTATTTCCTAATCTCTATGTTATTAGTGTAAAATTAAGGATAGCCCGGAAGGATGGTAAAACGTCCATAGTTGTAAGTCCTGTGTTTAAATATACCTTTAATTGGGAATCAAATATTTAAAAATAATACCGACAAAATTAGATAGAAACAATAAGGAACATACCTGATTGAGTATAAACAGTGAACATTATATATGTGACCCACTTCATGTCGAGTCAGTTTTTGTTTGATATAGCTTGTGTTTCTAACAAAATGATCGTCTGAACAAATACAAATTAAACAGCTACTAACATTCATGTTTTCATCACACGACCCTAACATTTCTTTTATTCTTTTTGTATAATTATTTGAAACTAATTTTAGATTTGGTAACAATTTATTTCCATGCAGATAAGGTTGACTAGTATACTAACCAACCTAATAAAACCTATTTGCAAATAGATAAGCGCATGTAATGTTAGGTTTTGTATGTGCTGATAGTATAATGGGCCATGTAGGAAAACGGGTTTGAGCAGAGATAACAACAATGTCCAAGGTTTGACATTGCAACTAATTCGTAGTAATTTGAAAACACCAGTTGAACTGGTACTTGGCTACATCTATTATAAAAGGGATGCCAAGGTCTACATGTATCAAATCGATTGTCAGTATCAAACATACGTTCTCGTGATATAAACATCTTTTTTTATTTAGTTTTTCTTAACACCGTGTCTTACTATCCGTTCGGGCTACACGCCTATGTAATAATTACTCTAATGGTTTTAAGAATTAGGAAGGCTTACTTAAGAGGAAGTGAAACCACATTTGAGTGGAAAATTCTTTAGGAAAACCACCCTAAGTGCATCCGACCACGATCGAACCCAGATCTCCCCATCTTCGGAAGTCTAGTCTAACACGAGATTAGCGTGTTAGACCACGTGGCCACCGAAATGGGTATATAAACCTATTAAAATTGTTGCATCCATGGGCAATATTCTTCTTCTTTTTTTAAGTTTAAATTGTGTAGCTATATTCCTGAGGTTGCTAAATGGTTTAAAAACTTTTTTCCTGCTCATCCTTACGGATTGAGTTCACACTAATGTTATTATTATTATTATTATTATTATTATCATCATCACCGTGTCTTACTACCCGTTCGGGTTATATGCAGACATTAATGTAAAAATGAACTTTTTCCTCTAAAATACTAAGTACCACCTCATTTATTTGCGCAGCCTTGTCATTCATGAACACAGAAAGGCCACTAGAAATATATTTGGGCTCAGTCCATTTACAAATGTTTCGTGAGCTACTGAGTCGTGTGTTAATATTTTTTCTGACCCTTTTATATTTCTTTTAAAGCTGTAATTTTTCTGTCTTCCACCACTCAATTGCATTAGCCAATGGCATAATTAATTGATGCCTTTCGAAAGATATTGTTTAGCTTGATCACTTAAAACACATTCCACAGCTGAGAATATTTAATACTAGTCTGTACCATTGCTGCCCTACGAGCATGTGAAATAATCTATAAATATTACCTAAAGCGACCCCTTAACAGTTAAACTTACCTTAAAGGAAAATGGCAATTCATTGAAGACTTTTCCACAACAAATTATTGCCTGGATCTATTGAATGTCTCAGAGCCATCCTACATTAGCATTTTGGTCTGAAATGTTATTTGAATGATTAATTCTAATCCCAAATAATGATTGTGTTCTACGTTTAACGTCAAATATATTCTGCTGCAAACCTTTCCTTCCTTGTTCATGTCAGACATATCTTGGATGGTTTCCGGAAGGTGATGTGGAGGTTTCCTCTATTTAAAGTCTTCCCACTTTCTGTCTTGTTGAATCAGTATGCCTTGCACAGTACATCTCGGAGAGCCAAATTTTCACAATCACAGCTTCTTTTTGTTAATGTATATTCCCACACTCTTTCATTTTCAAGGTATCTTTTAGTTAAAATATAGTCAATGATTTATTTGAATACATGTAAGATTAACATTATTACTAAATAAACATGTTGAACGTTACCTAAGTAATTTTTATTTTCCAAGGAAACACTGTTTTTATTTACTAAATTGAATAAGAAACGGCCAAAAAAATTATAAAAATATGTCACCGTATAATAATATGCAATTATTTCTCTCTAGATTTTACGCTGGGACTTATATTCTAGTTTATCTTTGACTTTGAAGTGAAAATAACATCCCGACGAATTAAAATTATTGAATACATCACGTAATATTTTTTGAATTTCAATTTAGGTTTCAAGGTTGAAAGTTTTGCGCACCTCTAGAGTGGTTCCTCTACAATTTCACTAAATTTATTAATCTTTACAGTTAATTGAGAGGTACTAAACATTCTCTGGACAGATACACTTTACATAAACATTAACATAAATACACCATTAGCCTTTTATTCATATATGATTTTAATTTATTTATATGTTTAATAATTAAAGTCTAAACGCACGTAGCTTATAACGACGTCCCATGTTTAGATTCTGCCCGGCTTGATCTTTCTCGACGTGTGCGTGTTAGTCCTCGTGTGTGCTTTATTCTACCATCTTGAACTTTCTCGACGTGTGTGTGTTAGTCCTCGTGTGTGCTTTATTCTACCATCTTGAACTTTCTCGACGTGTGTGTGTTAGTCCTCGTGTGTGCTTTATTCTACCATCTTGAACTTTCTCGACGTGTGTGTGTTAGTCCTCGTGTTTGCTTTATTCTACCATCTTGAACTCTCTCGACGTGTGTGTGTTAGTCCTCGTGTGTGCTTTATTCTACCATCTTCAACTTTCTCGACACGTGTGTGTTAGTCCTAGTGTGTGCTTTATTCTACCATCTTCAACTTTCTCGACACGTGTGTGTTAGTCCTAGTGTGTGCTTTATTCTACCATCTTGAACTTTCTCGACACGTGTGTGTTAGTCCTCGTGTGTGCTTTATTCTACCATCTTGAACTTTCTCGACGTGTGTGTGTTAGTCCTCGTGTGTGCTTTATTCATACCATCTTGAACTCTCTCGACGTGTGTATGTTAGTCCTCGTGTGTGCTTTATTCTACCATCTTGATCTTTCTCGACACGTGTGTGTTAGTCCTCGTGTGTGCTTTATTCTACCATTGTGATCTTTCTTGACACGTGTGTGTTAGTCATCGTGTGTGCTTTATTCTACCATCTTGGCATTTCTCGATACACGTATTTTAGTACTTGTGTGTGCTATATTCTACAGTCTTGTCTTCGGACACCAGGTACAGTAGCCCTATAGCTTCTTTGGTGCTGACTGACAGATCACAGCTGACAGTTGATAGTTTAAAAAGTTACCAGACCAAATTATGTATCCCTACGCCGAGTCATATGATCTTCAAAAACATGTGTTCAGCAGCTGTCACTTCTCTGAGTAAACATTTAGGCATATATCTAAATTTTGACTGTCAGAAGTCAGCTGTGAGCTGTCAGTCAGCACCAAAGAAGCCATGGGGCTACTATAGCTACTTATCCAAATATAATTTTATAGTGAGGTTAGTATTTCAATTGAAATAAATACAACATAGATTAATTTAGTTGTTTTATTGAGATAGGTAATAGTGGTTAAACAACTGTATTGAGAATAACCTTTGTATTTTATCGTCTCTAGTCAAGACAGAATTGGTGTGACTGTTACATATTCATTCTGTTTTACTACGGAAAATCAAGTGTCCTTCACGAATTATATCACGGGGGTGATTTCAATCCTGTGGTCCACCAGGAAGGGTCTGTTTACCAATTGCAAGTCTCTCCTTTACTTTATATCATCTAAAAATAATCGTGTCAAGTTTTGCATTTTCACGTCAACTGGTGGATGGGAGTAATCATTTTTAGGGCCACTTTTTTCCATAAATATTTCTTTATGCCAGGGCTATAAACAAAAACGAAACCCTTGCAGATTAATTCTGCCATTAGAAAGGGAGGACGGAATGTCTTTTAATGGGCAAAATTATGTATAGGACACTAATAAGTATTTATGTTACTGCTCCGGTTTTTGTACCGATATGTATAGTTTTATTCCGCATACCGTGCTACCAGGCCCATACCACTATGCCACTATGGCATTGTGTACCATGGATACCCAAGAAATTCCATAAATTGAGTTTTGTCAGTTGAAAACTACCATTAATTATTTCACGAGTAAGACCAATCCACTTGCATAAAAATACAAAGTAAGAAGACGTCAACATATTATAATGATTGAAATTAATATTGTCCCACAAAGATGAAATTCATTATGATTATAGTTAATTTTAATAAAGAATAATTATAGTGAAAAATATACAGAATAATTGAGACAAAATAAATAATAGATTTTTAAAGATGGCTAGAATGGTAACAATAGGAATTGAAAAAATCAATAATTATTTTATAATATTTATTATTTAATTACTGAACAAAATAATTTTAATAAACTTAGTTTATTTCTTGGAGAATAGTTAAAACATAGTTTATCTTCTTGGATGGCTTGAAATAGAAAAATAAAACTGGGTAAAATCAGAATAATCTCACTGATGAAAAAAAGAGTCCTCTGTTGAAATTTTGAATAATTTTCTTGCCTTGAAATTGAAAATCTTCATATTAAAGAATACCATGCAGAACTTCCTACAAACATTTATTATATTACTGGACACTGTACTCACTTTAGAATTAGTTATATGAGGCTTTGGTCTCATTTTTACTATACAAATTCAAGTTTGAAAAAATAAAGAGCATATTGTAATCTTTGTCAGAAACACACACCATACAATAGACGTGCATTCGAATTTCAAAATGTTCCAAACCATCATATAACAATATTTTGTCTATAAAAAAAACAAGTCAACAGATAGTTCAAAATAAACACTATAGAGTATTAACGGGTGATTTCAAATTTAATCAGCTTAGCAAATACTATCGGAATTTGAATATCGCACACTAAGCTTTGCACACAAATACTTCTCCTCATACCTCCGTTAAATGGGCTAGGCTTCATCCAAGCCGGCCGCTAGAATATAGTGATGGTTCTTCAGGATCAAACAAGTACAGTATGTTGATCTTATTTGGGTGTAAGCCAAATTGCATCCCTCTCAACGAAAAAAGGGATTTTTGCAAATTTAAAGGTGGGTATACATGCCCTATAGGTACAATGAAGTAAGGAATTACGTCCAATTATATCAGAAAATATTTAATTTAAACATTTCATTCTTTTACAGTGATCTCTATATTATACTGGATGTACATAAACATAAGCATTGCCAAGGACCAAAGCGTGGCTCTCAAGTTTATCGTCTGCTTCATTGTGGGGGGACAGTTTTAATGGTATCTTTCAATGTTCTTATGTGAAAATATCTTTATGATGAATAAAAGTTTTATTGTTTGAAAATAATGACACTTTGATTCATCAGCACATTCACCATACTTGCTTGAAAAAACATTTACATTAAAGGATATACAATTCAGTTTTACAGGTAATACTGTACAAATACGAATAAAATCTTTCATATATTTAAATATGTAGCTATCATCCATGTTGTTTACAGTCCACCAAGACTACACTTATATTTAAAGTTGGCTAGTAGACTGTATATTGGTTTCAGAAACCATATTATATTGAAAGTTCAATACATATAACGAATATTCCAAAAGAGCTTCCTTTAAAAATTATCGCATATAAAATTAGCTTACATCTGAATCTTCGCTTCCCTTATTATATAAAATTGACGATTAGAATTACAATATTATAAAATGATGGTTTGGGAAGGATTAGACATAAGAAATGTATAAATGTATAACAAATAAGTTTATTTTAAACTTAAACAAGAGAAATATAATTACATGCGTTTTAAATAAATATTAGATCAAACCGTCCATTGCTAGTAAAGACAACTTTATTCAGTTACCATAGTCGTATACTCACCAATAGGCAGGAATATAAATAAGATCCTAACTGACTAGGAACTAACAGAAGTAAGATTTAACATATAGTTTAGTTTAGTAACGCTAGAAATAAGGATGAACGCTTATTCTGCTACGAAGGAGCGTCTGCCTCAACATAACGGCAGTCAAAAATAGGAAAAAAATATTAATTTAAGGTTAAGACACAATGCATAAGACAATCCAGCATAGCTAACACCAGACTAAGACCTGAAAGGTATATTCATGAATAATAGTGAAACTATAGTGAATGAAAACAAGGGGTAGTAAATCATAATTTTATAGATTTACTATGAATATAGTTATATAAGCTAGCTAACTAGCTTGAGTTAACTCCATAGAGAGTTACGAAAACCTAAGAATAAACTACTAGAAGAGTAACTAGCATATTACAAATAATAAATGGCAATCTATCAGTCATATATGCGGTTAAATTACTATGGCCGATCAATTATTAATAAGTACGGGCTGGACATTCAATAGTATATTTATACTTCCACCCTAACTTGGGCACACAATAAATAGTACAAATAATATTGGTTTTACTTAATACAAATGGCACCTGAAGGTCCCAGACAAAGCACTATCTCCGCGGACCACTACTGCGAACTAGTAGTACTCCCATAGGCTGCACACCGTAAATAGATACACCAAAAGGAAATAATAAAATGATATTTGTCACTGACATAACTAATTCATTGAAGAAAACGTTAGATAACCTGATTTCCGCCATAAAGAGATCTTAAACATGGTCATACTGTTTAGGGAGTCATTATTATTCCATATTATATACAACTATGTCTTAAGGACTTAGAAAAAGAAGTCGATACACTGAGATAGTAAATAAAGTCGTATGGACCATGATAAGTAGAGAATTAAACCCTTCATTCTAAACTACGCCATATGGGCATAAGAAAACATGTCTGAACGTTGACAAACCAAAATCTATTTCTGATGGACATAAAAAAAGAGCGTTAATACTAACATTCAAAACTAGGCCTTATGGGCGAAGAAAATAAAGTCAGACATTCTGACACAAAAACTTATGTCAGATGGACATAGAAAGACAGATACTCTAATACAAAACACTATGTTTGATGGACATATTTAAAGAGGTGTTACGAATCTAAACCAGATTCTAACTCTTAGGAATACTTGAGTCCAAGATGAGGTTTCATCTACGACGAGGTGAAGAGACCAACGCCTGACACATCTTAGCCGCCATTAGTTGCTTCGGCGATGTAGATTTACTTTATAGTTCTTCCTTCGTCGAATTGATTAAATAAAATATATATAAATGTGAAGAGAGGAATGATGCTTATATAGTAATATAGCTGACGAACTCTGGGATGGTTTGTATCTGGACGTTTATGAGGTAAAGGGGGTTAAGTCGCAAAATTGCGCTAAATGACCACTAGCGATCGTTGATGGTGTGGCGCCCAAAGAAAAACCTTTCTGCCATTTCTTCAAATTGGGGCCTGCTGGTGAGATGTCGTTCTGATGACGGTCCTGGCATAGTCAGCTTGAGCAGTTTTACTGAAGTTTGGGAGTTTCCCGGCAACATGAATTCACCGTGAGCTAATACCTGCAACACAATATTAGAATATATTAGCTCTTGTAT
The DNA here is from genome assembly GCA_901482245.1 of Timema douglasi. NCBI lineage: Eukaryota > Metazoa > Arthropoda > Insecta > Phasmatodea > Timematidae > Timema > Timema douglasi. The sequence continues at coordinate 16,794 of CABEEJ010004949.1, forward strand.
TCATCGTGTTAATTATATTTATGGTAGTTTGAATGTACGAGTTGAACACTAGGTTTAACACGCTACACATTAACTTATTTAAAGAAAAAACTCACAATCTTCGAACTTTGTTATGCTCTTCAAACCTTTTACTAACACATTTATTTCATTTAACTATTCACACATTGTTGTATCTCATATATTCAATCAAATTAATGAGCGATGTCAAAATTCACCATTGCCTTATATGGGTGTAGGAGAGAAAGATATACCCGAGAGTTTCCTTTTCTCTTACACCATATTACACAGACGACAGCACACAAATTTCAGCCACAGATGTCCATCCAGTTATATTATAGAAATCGATGTTCTTTTAGCGAGTCTTGGTGAAAATCAAGGCTAAATTTGGTTCCATCACAAGACAAATATGTTTAAAATGAATGTTGGTAATAAATAAAATGGGTTGCGGGGCTAAAATAATGCTAGAACCGACATCTTCCATTGTAAATTCGTGACGTCGCCAGAAAACGAAGTGCCATCTACCGGAACACATCCATACCCCATTTATACAATTTATCCAGAGGTTAGACGTAGATGGTACATAACAAAAGTTTTCTTTATATTTTGGTTTCACTTTCTAAAATTTAAATTAAATTAAAACTATTTTAGAATGTTTAATAAGATGTTAAAATAAATAGTCAAAAAAATTCTTGTAAGACTATTCACTATTCACTATTTGTATAAATATCCTTTAAATATTTCCTCGTGTGGATTCAGCCCCAGTTATAGCCAAATTAAATAACAAAATGTATACTTATAATATTATTGACGGATAGCCTTTACAATCATACGTGACAAATTACCTAAATATTAAATTTAAAAAAATATATATATATACACTACTTCTTCAATATGAAATTTGTGGATCAGACCTTAATGGTGGTTCTTATACCCACATGACAAATAGAAATTTTCTACCACACTGAAAGGTAAAATATTATTTTAGTTTGGGGATTTTTAAAAACCCCACACTACTTACTACTAGTCCCCTTTCTGGATAGTAAATACTTATTTTTTTATTGGAGTAATATCTATACATTCTTGATAACATTCAATATTACGCCTCACCTAAAATTTTTACATAAAATATCTTCCAACTTTTATGTTTAATTAGGGTAGCCTTTACCTACTTACCAGATTTCAGATTTCTACCACAGAGAAAAGTTGTTTCTATAAGTTTTAGAAATTGTATCTCCCGCTCTCTCTAATTAATCAATACCTATTTATAAATACCTAATTTAAAACACAATTGATTGTCTGTAGCTTTCCTATCTGCCTACAATATTTAATTTCTTTTTTACCACACCTAAAAGTGTGTTTTTTTATAAAGATATACACCCTCTCAACTGTTATACAAAGCACCAATTAAAATTTATCAGTTTAAGCCTTAAATATTTATTTGGTCTGGTCTCTTTACCTGCCTGCCCAAATACAGATTTCTTTAAGAATGGGAAGTAATTTCCTAGTACTAGATTTTAAATTCTCCACCTCCTCTTATCTAATTAACTCTTAGAAATCTCCAATTTTAATATGTATTTGGTTGTCTGGAGCTGTTTATAAACTTGTCTACAAAGTTTTAATTTTTACTACATAAAAATATTCTTCTAATTATTGACCCTTATTTCCTGGAAAACCACTTTAAATTTTATCAATTTTAGATTTTGATAACTTCAAGGAAGACTAGACTACTTGCCAATACGAATGATATCACAAAGTTTTATACTTCAGGTGTTCAAGGGAGTGGTAGATTTAGATCACCACTAACCCTCCAACCCATCCCTCTACTCCTTCTCCTACAACCTCCTTGAAGCCACACACCTACCCTAACACCAGCTATTTCCCTATTTCCTTCTAACACCTTCACATGTGGTAGCTATACCTATCATGGAAATGTAATTCTCCTTATCTGTATTTTTGCTACTAAGCTAAAGATTGACACAAATTGTATCTTGCGCAGGATTGGTCCACTATATCCTTTATACCATTCATCCTGAGCCCTGAGTTGGCCATAGATCTAACATATAGTTATTAAGAATAAACATGTTCAAATCTAAATTATTTATTTCAATTATTTTAATATGATATATAAATATCATTGTAATAAACATTTAAACTGATTACAATTCATATACAGTAAAAGTTGTATAAACGAAATAATCGTGGGTGACCTTTGAAAAAAAAAAACTGGTTTTATTATACCTGGTATGTGTACACTGAATACTAACTAAGTTGAGTTTAAAAATTTTCTACGGTTTTTTAAACTTATGTTTTGTCATTCAAAAAACTCACAGTATGGAAACGTTTTTACACTAAATACTAACTAAGTTGAGATTAACATTTTTTCCAACTGTTTTTAAAACTTATGTTTTGTCATTAAAAAAACCTCACAGTATGGTTCCCTCTCATTTAAATTATGCAGTAAGAGCAATATAATTAACTGTACCTCATCATTCAAGGTTACGTCTCTAGCATAGCTACCCTCTACAATTAATTGTTGTAAAATATGTATATAATTTTTTTATTATAATTAAAATGTGAAAAAAAAAATTTATTTTTTCATTTCTAGTCATATTTCCCTCTCATTTAAATTATGTAGTAAGAGCAATATGACGTCATACTGTACATCGGCACTTAATATCTGATGTGACGTCTAGAGCAAATGCAGGCTGACGTCAGCTCCAACCACTGACTTTTAGTAAGAGCAATATGACGTCATACTGTACATCGGCACTTAATATATGATGTGACGTCAAGATCAAATGCAGGCTGACGTCAGCTCCAACCACACACAATTAATTACGTCACTGATGTGCAGGCCGACGTCACTATTATTTAAACATCTGCTACCCCCCTCCAATTAATTATCTTATGACGGGAGGTGACGAAATCACAATACTATCATAAGGACGAAACTATTATTTAAATATCTCTAGCATAGCTCCAATTAATTATCTTATGACGTCACGGCCGTACACACTCCTGCACAATTGTGACGTCTACCTTACATAATTACTGGCTCAGAGTACGTCAGGGCTTGGCTCATTCATTCAAATATGATAAGGTGACGTCACCGAATATAGCCTGCATAATTACTGGCTCAGAGTAGGTCAGGGTTTGGATAATTCATTCAAATATGATAAGATTACGTGACCGAACAAACCCTGGCTAATACTACTAATATTAAGTTATTTTTTAAATTTTATTACAAATTTTAATAATACAGTGTCTTTTTTGAATATTAATTAGGCTACTTAGTAATCCATGTGTTCTTTTGTGAATATTAGTTTGATGTGTAAGCGTGTTATCCTTGGAGAATAAACTGGTTTTTAGTGAACTTTAAATAATTATTTTTACAATATAATATTGAAGTGTGTGATAAAAAAAATAGCGAGTATTTCTCAGTGATCAATACACATTATTCGAAAATTCAAGTCTGTGTATCAAGACTAGAAAATATAGCTTTTAACCTCAAGATTGTGTTATGTTCACCACTAAGTTTTTTTTATCCCTGTGTAGTAGTACCCGTACAGAAATTTCCCATTTATAATGTTAATAATAATACTTTTAACAAATAATTATTTAAAAATTTTAAACATATATGATTAGTAAAATTTACTAAAATTTACTATTTAATATAATTTATTAGTAATAAAATAAACTACTATGAGAATAAATGTTAAAATGTTAAATATTTCAGATATAATTAATACTAGGCTTAACATCAACATATCAAGGTCAACAATAAATAAAAACTAAAAAAATAATCAAAGCCATAATATATGTTTTTTGTAGAGACCTAAGTTTTGACTCGCAAAAGTAACAGCTGTTAAACATATGTTTTTGCATATCATAGTGTGGTAAAATGTAAAAGAGGGAAAATAAATATAATATAATGTAATATAATATAATATACCGCATAATTTAAAATAAATCAAACATACATATAGGACAGAATTAATAATATAAGGAACGGACTTAGCTGTTACATTTACTTAAATTGATCCGACTGTATAACTTCTTTTAATCAATTAAATTAAGATAAAAATAAAAAATAAATATCATTCAAGATGATTTATTTAAAGAAATAACTCATTCTATTATGAATTATAAAGTTAGCTAAAACAATTGTTTTTTAAATAAACCTAAGTACAACAGCACTTCTAAAAAGTCATTAGTAAGATATCTAAAATAATAATATTCAAAATTATTTGATTAACAGATTAACAAGAAAAAGTATTCTATGATGATTAAAATACTTACACAATAATAGGTTCTAGGAGTGGCTGATAAGCTAATTGACTAGAAAATAAATTGGCAATTTAACTAATTATACTTTTAAAATGTTAACAGAGACAATTAATATTTATTATTTAAAAAAATAAATTTGATATAAAATATTTTAAACCTGTATGAAAGATAACACTTATCAAGTATGAATTGTTTAAAAAAAAGAAGTAATTGATTCGCCATTAATATAGAATTTATTATTTGAATTATTTATATATTCTGGTAAATTATTTGAAAAATAAATTAACAAGGAAGGCGTGTTCTATAATCATTAAACTATTTTAAGCAATTTATAGGAATGACTCTCAGAAAGGTTGACAAAAGATTAATTCGATTGACTAGATTGTTTTTGAGGTACCTTACAAATGTGAACATTGACAATTATTAACAGTGTAAAATATCAACATAAAACATTTAAAAAAACATAATATAATGAAAGTTATTGCTTTTCAAGTAAAATCTTAGCAAAAATAAGTATTAACAAGTAAGTATTGGACTTAATTGGTCAAGTTATTTATTTATATAATTTACCTGTGTTAAGTAACTAGATAATTGATTATTTAGGAGATTTAATTGAAGATAAACACATGTGTTTCATCCAGGTTATACTTATACTGAGTTTAGATTTGTTACAAAGACTGGATAACATATATAATTAAAAATTGGTTATAATGAAAGAAGTGCAACACTAGTTATAAATGTTACGTCTTAGGGGTTAATATGTTGACTTTCCTTATCTGTTCAAGTTTTTATACCTATCCTTATTTAGTGTTGACCAGTTATGTTAGTCTTGGCTGGATGACGACATGTTTCGGCGATTATTCCATCTTCAGGTCCTCAAACTGGTAATAAGATGTTCCCGATGTTAACACAGTGCAATAGACTTGACTAAAATAAGCATTAATATTTAAATATATTTAACATCTAAGTGCGTTCCTTATATTATTAATTTCCCATGATTATCCTTACTACAATTATAATGAATATTATCAATATTAAATATAGGGTGCCAGACTTAACAAAGTCAAAATAAATTTAGATGAGCACGAAACTATTTTATCCTCGGGACCACTGGGCAGCTCCATAGGCATTGGTCTTAACTCTGTAGTCTCCTTGGAATGCTAGAAGTACAGTACATGACCAGAGGAAGTCAACACCATCTTGGATAAAATGTTACCTGGTTTTAGAGTAAGATGTCTAAATGATAATAGCCACAAACAATAGTATCAACAGTATAATAAAAGTTATCTTTATATGGTTAGATCAACAATGAAATAAAATAAATAATAATAATGACACAACACATCAGATAAGCTATAGAAAAACGTGTATTCTTTTACTTCCCAATAAAAAATCAAACAATCCTCCCTGAGATTACTCCCCTAATATAATACTAAATTTTCAATAAAACATTTCTTTTAATCAAGTTGGAATAAAATTTAAACAATATAAAATGAAATCAATGATATAATCTTTCCTATACGTTTAGTCCAACAATAAATCAATATCTCAGAGATAAATAAAAATGTTAATCTAGTTGAAATTTATATTTCTGCCAGAAAAGAATGTGTTACTATCATGAAAATTCATAATTTGGAATTCTGTAGACGTAGGATGCATTTGATGAGGTCCGATTAAATTTTGAAGTCTTGGCATCGTTTTAGAATTTGCTGCAATTTATGAGGAAACATATATCTGTGTATTATTTTTTTAAATATATTCAAAAATTAGTAAAATTTAGGTCCACTAATTATACCAGGCCGGTAACCGAACCTGTATGATGTTATTTGCCACCCTACCTTGTATTTCCCTATTTTTTTCTACTTTGGTGAACAATTTCCTATTTTATTTCGCGTGAAATCTTCGAAGCTCGCCGGCCGGCCTGACTATGATACTGTTTACACATATTAAATTAAGTTAAAGGACGGAGGGAACAACGTAAAACATTGTTTTAAATAATTTAAATAAGGAATTTTTATTTAAGGAAGAACACTTACCTTTTATTAAGCATATTAATTATCCTTTTAAGAAGTGTGATTGACTCGGTAGGTATTTTGAAGGTCGGCCATGTTTGTTTAAACGCAAGGGCAGTGCTATCAAACGAGTGAGTAGTGAACCTCGTGATTTGGAAGGGAAGAAGGAAGGAAGAAAAAATGAGCGCGATTTTTAATTTTTGACAGAAGGAAATAGACATTTAATTCATTATAAAAACATTATTCAAATTCAATTGGCTATATTTAAATACTTATATTAAACCTACATTTCATTTTTATTTTATCACTAGTCTATAGCCAACAATTCATTTTCGTTTTTATTTATATATAGTTTGTTTTCTCTTTGGACTTGGAATAGAACATTTTTAAATTTGAAAAGATTGGAAGTTTTTTAAAATAGTAGTGATGAGTTCTTCCTGGTTGGTGGTCCAACATGGAGCCAAATGGATGTGGGCTCCCAATTTATATTATTTTATATTATTCATAAGTGGAAGATTAAAGTGAAAATAGTAAAAAGGGGAAGCTAAGAGTGTGTGTGAGAGCTACAATATTTATTCTCAAGTAAATTGTGGAAGAATTCGAAGTGAAACACATTTATGAAGATGGTATTTCAGTATGGACTAATTATACATGGGTGAGGTCAAACCAACTCTTCAACTTTTGATTATTGTAATCATTTATTTTCTCTTTCCTAAATAAGTCAGAACTTATTTACTTCCAGGAGGACAAACTAATACAACAATATAATTAACATTATATTTTATGTCTAATTATTGATTTTACTGATTGTATATATATATATATATATATATATTTCTCTTCCTTTGGTTTCAACAATACTGTGCTATACCTTGTAAGTTTAGAATTATAATTAACCGGAATTCCATAGGTAGGATTTGGATGTGGACAAAAGGGAAACAACAATAAATTCACAAAAGTGCCAACAATGGTTATTTTATGCATTTATTTTTATTTGTAGCCTAAATTACATTTTTTCTTCAACAATAAATTTTTTTTATCTATATTGGTCATGGTTTTTTTTTAGTTTTAAGTTCACCCAGAGGTCCTGAGGTTGAGAGTCGTCGTGCCACTGAGTGGATAGCCGAGGTAAAGTTTTTTTATGACTATTATTTTTCCCCTAGATACTAGGGGTGGCGCCCAACTAAAACACAAGTATATAGGTAAAGAGAATACACATATATCTCTTACACTGTTTGAATGAATCGAGGTTTTAAAAGATTGATATTTTCCCGGTCAAAAGTTTATTATTATTATTATTTTATTAGTATTATTGTAATAAACAATTATATTTTATTACACCTGAGAATTTCCATCTACATATTCTACATTTGATGGTAGTCAAAACTGACCATACAAATTTTGACTTATTACGGACAAAATTCCACTTCACTTTCTTCTTTATTATACAACATAGAGAGTCTCTTTCTAAGTCACTAGTGCTTGACCATTCACAAAAGTTCCAAAATATGTATGGACAAAATCTTGACTTGGATGAAAAAATATGTTTGTCAAAAAATTAATAAAGCAAATGGAACAATAAGAATAAATTAGAACGGCATAAAATAAGAATGAAATATGAAAAATTAGGTCCGGAAATAAAACACACTAATTACACAATATAATTTAAAAAATGTACCGAGAGTATTTACATTTTAAAGCACGCAGTGAAAAAACCCCTAATGTCCCTTTATTGAAATATTCCACATAGCTTCAAAAAATCTAGTTACATGTCTTGTCGCTAGGTTACACTAGCTTACGTTCACTTGCTAAATTAGTTCACATAACCAGCAATAGCTGATCTACGAAAGTGAAAAGATGGTCACGATAAAGAATAAGGTTTATATCTTCTGGAAAACTTTATGCATCAGCAGGTAAATTATAGCTCCTTCAAATGTTGATACATATTAGCTTAGTTTTTTGATAGAGCCTAGCTACACACTCTGAAAAATAATGGCTCCAAAGAATAAAGTATTTTGGAATTATATCTTTACAAAAACCACGTGTCTATTAGCTAATTGCTAATTTGTAGCACACTTTAAAAGCTTGAAGATTTGTTCTAGCTATTATTGTTGATTACAAAGCAAGGTTAAATGAATCTCTAATCCCACATGTGTTAGTAAATAATAATAATAATGTTTATTTATTAAGCTAATTTAGCATAGTTTAAGTAAAAATACATAAAATAAATATAAAATTAATTGTAAACTAATAAGCTAGTATATATAACAAGCTTTATATTATACACTAATTAAATACATTGATTTATGTTTAAGTATTCTAATTCTAGTCACATGTATTAACATGTATTTGGCAAACACATTTAACCATTCTTTCAATTGTATGTATTTCAGCGCTGATAGAGTAGGGGGGGGGGGTTTAGGACGGGTAACGAGGTTATTTTAACCATAGTTGAATAATAATAATACATTGCAATTATAATGTAAGGTCAAAAATAAAAACTTTCTCAATATAATTAATTAAACCAGAAAATAGAACAAACGTTTTTATTATGATACATTTATTTTCATTTTTATATTTACACATAATTAAGAAACCTATTTTTCAAATTGGTTAAACTTCAATAAAACTCGATTCTTGTGCGAATGGTGACTTTCTGTTCGTACTCAAATAGTACCTTCCTCTTGCACTGAAAATACATCAATAATATAATTTGTTAATGCAACTATTATAAACTGTCAGGAGTATTATATTAAGGCTAACTAAATTATAATGCGATTTAAACTGCTTTAGGATGCACGTGGGGGGCGGGCTGGGGAGCATAGCTGCCACATAGCAGGAGTTTCGTGTTACTTCTATGCAAGCATTCTCAGTGACTATCAATAAATCCGTTAACGTGCATCAGTAGCTATGACAACTACCCTCACGGATTGGTCAAGCATGTGACGAGTCTCCCCTACCCCTTCCACCTGCGCTAACCTCAATCCAAAAGCAGTTTAAAACTTAGTATAAGACCCTGTGAATATGTAGTTTTACATTTATCTCAATAGAGAATGTAATAATTCTATTACTTAAAGGGGGTTGAATTACCCTTTAAAATACTAAATAGCAAAGCGACACACTATGAAATCTCATCCAACATAAATCTAATGAGATTGACTTAATATGCGAGAAAATGATTCGGGATCATCAGTGTGAATCTCGACTAAATAAACAACTGATTAGATTCTCACTATTTGGCAAATACTAGAAGTGAGGATACAACATAGATTAAAAAAAGCCTACAATCTAGTTAAATTAAAAATATATATGAAACTTCAGCAGGGCTGGTCTTAGAGTATTCAGCGCCCTGTACGACATTCAAAACGGTTGCCCCTAACTCTTCTCCCCCTTCACAATAACCAGATCCTCTTGAGATTCTGTTACTTTATAGAGCTAACCTTTAATTTTCTCACTTGATGACCCTCAAATGTTTCTATCACTACTTGAATGATGCAATCTTTCAATTTTACAAAAAACAGACATTACAAAAACATTATCAAATAAAAACTTGTTTTCAAGAATCTCAAGTTCATGATGTGGATTTTTAAGAGGAAAATGCCTACTCTCTTTATAAGATAAATGTATAAAAACTGATACAAATTATGAGTTTTATTGAAGAAGAATATTATATGCTCTTAAATTACAGTAAATTGTTAGCTCTTATAATAAAATAATTATTTAAACATCACTTTGTGAGCTTACATGGGTGCAAATTCATTGATTAGATCTGACACCCTATTAGCTTTAAAACTTAATTTTATATAGCTAAAATTGCTAATGAACTTAGGCTTTCATTCATCATAGCTAATCTTAAATATATTTTGATAAGCTTTAACTCGGAAAAGCTACATTCAGCAGTAACCACAGCCCACAGTAACTGGAGTCATCAATAAAATTCCCATTGCTATCCATTTGTTAAAAAAAATAACTCAAATGGTTTAGAATTATAAAATTCAGTACATGAATTGATGTCTGATCAACATCTGGTAACATGTTCTTCAAATATAATAACTCATCACACATATATTTACCATTAATTTTGCTTTTCGTTCCATGAAGTAATTGCTTTTCTAAAATTAAGCCATGTTCTTTTAATAAGTCTTCGTCGAGGCACAATTTTAGATTATGCAAAATTGACCAAATCTTTGGTTATCTTGCAATTGTTGAGACAGCTTTTTAACAGATTAAATAACAATAGCTATAACAAGGTAAAAAAAAGTGAACGTCGAAATTTTGCCTAGGATCCTTTATCGGTTCATCTCAAACCTCATAATAAAAAATTGTCTTTTTTTTCATCGTGAAAGTACATTTGTTTGGAAGGCCGGTTTTATATCTAAATCTTCTTAAATTTCTCTAGCGGATATTAGAGCACACTCGAAACAGTTTTTCTTGTATGATTCCAGTTACTTCAGACATAGGCCTAGCAAACTACTCACTACATTAAGATCCATGGAAGAATATTTATTTGAAGATTATTTATTTGAAAGAATATACCATACTAAACCACTATCAATTAAATAAATTTGAAAATAGCATGATGGTTAAAAAGTGTGATATTCTCATAGTGAACACCATGTTTGGTAATCTTATCTTCAGAAATAATGGTTGAAGCCAAAATTGTATTCTACATATAATATCCAAATGACTTGAAATTTCAATTCAGCTCTCCCAACAAGTAGGACAAATAAGTTTCAATAATGGTCTTTAAAACTTTCCAGCTTTGTGTTGATGTTGAAAATATGACATATGCTACATCGCAAACCACTAAATTCAAATGATGACTTTTAACATGTTAAGAAACTTGCCCTGGGACTGTTTGTGAGAATTCTTGTTTGAACACTACTATTTATATCTTTCATATTTGAACCATTATCATACTCTTGACCTTGACAATCTTCAATTCACAACTTATTATCATGCAATGCTTTCAAAATATTTTCAGCCAATACTTTTCCTGTAGTTTTTTCCACCAACATATAGTTACAATTGTTTCTTTATTTGAATTGTTTGGGAGTCTTCATTTACAAATCTTAAGGCTGAGAGAAATTTGCTCTTTACGAATGATTTCCGGTGTGCAATCAAGAATTTATGAATAGTAATTGGATTTTATCAAACTATGTATAATACTTCATATGACGTTCTTCAACATTAATTGTATGAGTTTATTTTAATTTGTTTAGTCAGAGTAATGGTCATACATTCTCAATGATGTCACACAACATAGATGTTCCGACTGTTGTGTTTCTCCAATAATTCTCTGATACCTAAAATGTTTCCATTGTTCTATGTATACAGTTTGTCTGAATAAGCTTTAAATTATACTTTTCTTGGGTTAAGAAATGTATAATTAATATTAACATTTTCAAAATATTTCTCCAGTTCTTCCTTTCAGAATTTACGACATTTTGATTAATATTATCTATGCTGTTATTTAAAATAAAACTTAGTTTAGTCTTTGCCCAAATTGTGTATGCATGAAAGTGATTAGCTGATATTTCGTGTTCCTTACTAGTTTTTTGGAAACTACATTTTTGGTATATTCACTGGGCCAGTTATCACTATAAAATAAATAATCTTAGGGTTCTTTTTTGGCCATAGTGTGGGGTCTGATTAAATTAAAATGCTGTTGTCCTTAATCTACAAAGGTGGTGTGCTGTTGATAACACTAGTCTTGCTTACAAATGGACCACCCAGCGCATCAGTAACAGATAATGTTTGTACTACGGAGCACGAGGGTGTGTCTTGTACATCTTACAGAGCCAACTTTTCCCTTTCAATGATCACATGTCCTAGTTCTCTTTCTGTCGGAGTTATTTCCATGGTGTGGCCTATTATATAAAATGAATAAAGCTATACATATTATTAGACTATGATACATTCTTTGCCAATATGATTAAAGTGTGAGCTATTTATTTTAAACTCTGGAAAATATTAATTTTAGGCATGTAGGCCTTAATGAATTAATTACAAGAATCAGAAAGTGCATATGTAACAAAAATGAAACATTTTAGTAGACCCAAAAAACCTCCCAGGTAGTTTGCAACACAAAGTTTACATGTGCAACTTTTCTCAGGCTTTCCATTTATTTCATGTAATAAATATGAAAGAAAATAACTCTGAAATGTAACATATCAAGTAGTTATTGTGATATATATATATATATATATTGTACATATGTTACTTTTGTAAAGTATTGTTGCCTCCCCTTTTATGTAGGTTCTAAGTGTCGGAATGGGTTGCAGCCGTGGATAGGAGAAGCGGAAAAAATATATGTGGGTTCGTAATTTATAGACGGATTTGGTTTTTAGGGCTTATTATAGCACTACTAAATTCTACAAAATGTAATGTTACAAGAAGTTTAAAAAAAGAACTATAAAGACCTTACTTGGGAGCTTATGAAAGAACTGGTTAGTTAAGAAATGCTAAACTGACGGCCTGACTGACCCACTCAGAGGTCCTACACGTATACGAAGCCCGGTACATTGGGAACGATGGTTGCCCTCCAGTACAAGTAGCCAATGGCCTGGTGTTTTATCCCGTGCAGCCCCACAAACGGGCAGAGTGACCCCTTAGTACAAATATTATTTTGTCAGCCATGAATATCTCTAAAACGGAACCATACATACCATTAATCGTGGATCTGGGTATAGTTGTGTGTGCACTTTAATATGCTCGAGTTTTATCCCTTGGAACCTTACTAGGTACATTATAGCATTAAAAAATATTGGTCACAAGATCCAAATCAGGCTACATTTTGCACAGGGCTGCCACCTTATTTACCGACCTACCATTATAAGTATTTCGAAGGGAAAGATAATATAGTCATGTGAGGTATCATTTTATATGGTTTTGGGCATGCTCAGTCAGATGGTGACACTGATAATTGATTTAGCCAAGATATTGATGTTGATTCATGGTCATAAATGTTTTCCTTTTTGCAGATATAAATATATAGTTGTGATGGAAAGATTGGAATTGCAGTGCTCACCTCATAAGAAGAGACGAAGAATGTAGTTGATTTCACATTGTGTATCAGCGCAAAAAAGTGATAAAAGGTGAAAGCACCTATGGGAGTAGATCTGGCAGAGATATAACTAGTTCATCAAGTTATGTTCTTAAAGACAAATTGCTGAATACTGTACATTATAATGAACTAGAAGGCTTGCTTACCACATAAATTGATAACAATGATATATTCTACAAGCTGAAAGAATATCGAAAACCACACAGTGTGAACAATCAGGAAAATCTACTTCAATAACTGAAACTTCAACCAACCGTAAAAGAAGAACCCCCAGAGCTAGCACGTCAATACCTTTACCTGAATTGTGTGTGAAATGTAGGCTAACTGCAGACAATACAAGGCTGATCGGAAATTATACTGCATTTGTGAATACAAGAGCCCAAGGCTTTTTAGATGCATCACCATTTTTTGAAGCTCACGTATTTAAAAGAACCTGTACATTACCCGATGCTGTGAGTGTATATAGAGCTGATGTCATGTGCCACATTGCGTGAGTAAAAAAATTACTTGCTAAAGTATAAGAGAGCAACAATATCAAAAGTTTATAGGTTAATTGATGTTACTGTTATAGATTATACAAATTTTTTGGAATTACTAGTCTTCAGCAATAAATGATATCAGTTGAAAGATATTCGGATTGAGTTTGTGCGACGATATCCTGAAAACATTATAAGTAATAGAACAATGAAATACATCTTAATCCTTGACTTGGGGTGAAGCAATCAATTTTTGTATCCAAAGGAGAGATAACGCTCACATTTGGGTTATTCTGCTGCTATCAATGAATTGTCAATGACACACAAAATTAGGTCATTCTATGCTGTTAGGAAATGTAGTGACGCCCTTCGTAAGGAAAGCATTGACTATGAATTTTCTTTTGATGACAATTTTTGTTACTGTAATGATCTACATAAATCATAATTTAATATGAAAAATCACGTCCACCCAACTGGCAAAGATTATTTTAACATATGTTTCCATCCTATCAGTCCTCGGTACATGTTCGTCATAAATGTACTTTATTTTTCAAACTGTGTATTACCCTGTGCATAAAGAGCATAAAAAGACACCAATACAAACTAGCATTTCCCAGAAAGCTCATCAATAATGCAGGTCAAAGGAGCTAATCTCAACATTTAATCATCTAGGTATATGTTGCAGTTATCAAGAAGGGCAAGGACAAGATTAAATGCTGGCTAACAGAACTATTATTTGTTGTATTAACAAGTACCAATCCTTCATCCATTACAAAATTACTTTCAATAAGAGGAGCTATGAATAACTTTGACAGAGAGGATGCAACCCTATCTGGAATAGGAGGAACGCATGACACAGTGCTGGTTCCATTTCAGGATAAACCTCTGACTCAAGGCCGGTGCAAGGTAACTTGGCACCCTAGGCGAAAGGTCTGAGAGCAGCTCACCCTCCCTCCCGTTGTTAACACTAGTTTAATTTATATTAATAGTAAAAAGTCATACTATTAAATATTTTGAATGTTGATCAATATACTTTCAACACATGTGAAATAGAAATCAGTCACTGAGTCACAAACTTTCAAAAGTTAAAAAACACAATTAATTCAACAACTAAACTATATTTATTGCCAGTAAATGGTACATTAATATCTTAAATGTTAAGCAATATTTATTTTTAATAAAAGTGAAGTACATGAAAAATAACTAGAACTTAAAGAATGAATTGCCAAATACTAAATTTTATTTTTTTCTTGCCTTCAGCTTTGAAAACGTTGAAATTAGTACATTTAGTCAATAATTTGAACTATTTCCCGCTCAGTTGATAGAGTTGACAATCTAATTATAGTTTCTTGTTGTATAGAAGATCGGATGTATGTCTTAATAAACTTTGACTTAGAAAAGCTTCGCTCACCACTGGCTACAGTTGCAGGCAGTGTATGTAAAATTCTTAAGGCAACACCTAAATTAGGCAAAAGGTAATGTAGGTTGGACTTACAAACGTAATCTAAAACATATCGTGGTGTTGCTTTCTCGGGCACCCATCTGTCAACAGCTTATAATTCACTTCACAGCTTAGTAGCATTAATATCCTTTGAGTCTTATGAGTCAACGCTTTTCCCAGCATTACACACTTTTCTAATACATACTGGTTGGATTTATTCTCTAAGGCATTGATGTTATAAATAAATTCAAATATTGATGTGATTTTTTCAATCTGGATATATCGTTCATTTATAGAATATATTGAAGTATCAAAGATTGCAAAATAAACGAACACTTTGAACTGCTGTTTTGCATTTATGTATTGGCTCATCCTCTTATTCATACAAAAACAGATTTTTTTAAGCGCGTATGTTATGACTCTGACCCAATTAAAACTGTGATTTCAAGTTCTTCAGTGATTTATTTTGCATCTACTAACATCATTTATAATCCCACATCACTTCTTGAGTTTTCAAGGAGTATTTTTTGCATGAATCTGCTTTGTAGTAGCTGCTAAATCAAATTTCTTGAACTGGAGAAGCTTGCTGGTTTGATTATTTCATAGAGTGTGTTGTACCACACAATAAGAGAAGCAACAGATTTAAAATTTCTCATAATTTTAGCAAGTCCTTGAGCCTAAACTCGTGAAATATTAACAGATATTCCTATAAAATTGGAGTCCTCACCAATGTCCATGAGAACATCATACACTTCACATATCTAGTAATTAAGGGGCTTAAGAGCATCAATTTTACTTTCCCATTTTGTTTCACTAAGTGATTTCAATGTTAGAGAAGGCAGGTATTGCATGAGTACTTCCCAACGTTTAGTTGAAGCAGAGATGAACAAATACAAACTTTTTACCAAACAAAATACAGTTTTCACAGCCAAACATAACTTAGCAGCATCATTTCCCACACAATTTAGAGTATGAGAGCTGCAGGATATAATACGAATGTTTTCCCCTTTCATATTGATTCCATTGACATACACCTGGAATGCAAGTTTGTTATTGGAAGGGACATGTCTTCAAACTTCTCAAGAATTGTTGCGGTCAAACCAGAACCAGTGGTATCCGAAACAGGAACAAATCCCAAGAATTTCTCTTTGATTTCACATCCTTAACGTCTGTTACGGCCACAACTCGAACAATTATTGTTGTTTGCTCAACATGGCTCCATCAGGTGTGCAATCAAGCTCTATAGAAAAGTATTTAGCATTTATGTATTTAGTATTTAGCAGATATGATATTTTCTGGACAGCATTACACAACAGTTTGATTAATTTATTTTTAATATATTTTCCCAGGTAATGAGTATGAGTCTTCTTGTCATTACCTTTTCGGAGTAGCTCATGCATGATAGGATCAAACAAAGCTAGATATTTCACCAATTTTAAAAAGTTTCCATTTCCATAAGTGTTCCACTAAATGCTAAGTTTTGTGCTCCAAGCACCCTTACCAAAGCAATCAGTCTTTCTAATAGTTGATGCCAGAACTTTTCTTCTTGCCTAACCAGATGGAAATGTTCTTCAACGATAGCTTACATAATGATGAGTTACATAACTTGTAATCATCATAATACACTGTTAGAATAATCAAATCTCGTAAATTAAGGTAAATAGGACATTCAGCGTGAATTGGTAAATCATTTTCGTTGTTAAACATTTACTAATATATATTTTAAAGTAGTTTATCCTCAAAACGCTCACAAAGTTTAAAAACGGAAAGGCATATTTTTAAAAGTACGTATTTTAGCTATTAAAGTAGAAGGTATTTAATAACCTGGTCGGGGTGTATGCGCCCATAGCTACAGTAGGGTTGTCCTTGCATCTTCCCTTGATGTAGTCATTCCAGCTGTAACATAGAGTCGCGTTGAAAATGATGGGGGTCGTAATGGATTCAACGAAGTAATCTTTGGAGCGGCCATGACTACAGATGTCTGAAATGATAATACACAATTATTATAATTGGAGCAATTAGATCTGTTTAATTTCATGACATATTACTTGGTTACTTTATTATATATAATCATATTATAATATATATCTAGATTGGTAGAGCCAACAAAGATTGCAACTCGAGAAACTACTACTCCTTTGCTTAAGTGTCAAGTTGGCCACCCGACTTTTATCCACCCAGTTTTTGAAAACACCCAGCATTTGTTCTATGTTTGTAATAATTAGTGCTCGATTTACAGCGTTAATGCTGAAAATTTAAGGTGTGCTAGCTTGATATCAATTTAGCCACCTACTATAAGAAATAAATAGCTATCACTTTTTGAAAACTCCCATTATTCGTGCTAAATTTGTGGTAGTTAGTGCCCGATTCGCATTGTTGGTGCTGAACATTTTAGACACTTAATAAAAATTTATTATTGGTAGCTAGCTTGATATCAAGTAGGCTACCCACTATAAGAATTAATTTAGCTATACTTTTTTAAAGAACCAATTGTTTGTGCTACGTCTGTGATGTTTGGTTTCAGATTTTCGACGTTAGTGCTAAAATTTAAGGCACCTATTAACGATTTCTTATGGGTTACTAACTTGATATCAAGTTGACCTCCCACTAATAGAAATAATATAGCTATCATTTTATCGAAGCACCCATTGTTTTCGCTAAGTTTGTGCTGCTTAGTGCCCTATTTTCATCGTTAGTGATGAAAATTTAAAGGAAAGTCCGGTGATATGATGTGGAAGGTGTTATTACACACCCTCAATAATCATGGATACAGTATACATGCGCTTGCGCAGACAGTCTAGTTGAGAACGTCTTGGTGTGAAGAGGCGTGTGTAAAATTTTTGTTTGAATATAAATATATTCTTCGATTTTACACTTCATAATCGTTGGAAACAGTAAGAGGTGAGTGCTTGAAGTTTTACACTGTTTACAGCTATTTTCTATTGTGCTTGCAAGATTACAGCAATTGCCGAGTCAACATTTCCAATTTAAAGCTGCTTAGCTATTCAACTGTTCAGAACAAAGCACACGCTTGTTTGCCAACTTGTGCGTCTGGAAACCATTGGGTCATTCATATCTGCCATGGTTTTGGTAGATACAACGCATTGTTGGCAAGGGAGATAAGGTGCACCTTTATAACTAAGAATTCATTAGGAAATTAAGACGCAACATAAAAATGCTAATGGGAATGCTATATTAGAAAAGTAATGAATCTATTTTTTTTAACGTGGACCCAAGAACAACTTGACAAAGCTATTAAAGCAGTGCGACTAGAAAAATACCAATAATGTGGATGGCAAGGGAAAATACAATCCCAGATCATCATGCAGAATAACGTTCGGTATATTGTTGGCTTCTTCCAATAGCACAACTTTATAACTTTTTTTACAAGTTCGTTTAAGCCCTTGACAAGATTGTATTCCTCTTTCTAGACCTGGTCTTATGCACTGCATAATACCTCCTCATCCCAACAAGCATCCTGTTGAACCTCTGGAGCAGGATTGGAAGTCATTTGATGACATAGATGTTTGTGTCGAATAAGGTTGGAGAGCGTTGCGTAGGATCCCTCACAAATACTACATTTAACTGACATATTGGCTGCTGGAGATGTAGGGTCTTGGGAGAAAAAACACTGTCACTCAAGCAGCAACGCCCTCTACACACAAACTGAGCTATCAAATAATATTATGAAATATTTATTCATGTTCCCTTCTCACAGATGAAGCATGTTTCAAATTATCGAGAAATCACACCAATATGTCACCGCTAGCTCTGATGACGTCAGCAGAGTTTGTGAGAATAGTAATGTAGTGAAATAAATAAACTAAAACTAAGACAACGTGTTCTATCCAGGGACCCCGCCTAGGTTTTTTAATTGTATTTTAAACATCACACTTTGCCTGCTGAGATATGTCATACAACGTGGTTTAGATTTAAATCGCTTACAATCCAAATAAGAGGCAGACTTTGGAAGGACGACGTTACCGAAATTGCCCAAACCTATTATTTAGCTATCGGGCATTTCACTCATAATTTTAATATTTGAATATGTTTTGTACATTGTTAATTCCTTGAGATTTATGAGTTCTTTGGACTCTACCTCTTCCTCCATTGCTGGTGACTCTGGTGGTGAGTACGTAGATGACTCTGGATGTGAGTACTCTACTGACTATGATGTCTGGTAGGCAGGCGACTCTGGTGGTCGTTGAATCTCACTAATCTCCTAGGAGACCCCCAAAGGGCTTTCTATCGCTGCCTGGAAGCCTTTTGGGTTTTCGCAACTGAAACCATTATCGTCATCGAGAACAGTACCGTTCGCCGGACATGAGCCGAGGCCTATGAGTGCCTTTCCGGATACTAGGATACCCAAAAACAGAGTACGAGCCCTGTCATGCCAGTCTCTCTTAGACTACTTAGGAAAAAACCACCAATGGGATCGGATGGAGAGAGGAGTTGGCTCTTCTTTGTGATCGCCCAGTCACGAAGAAGTCAGGAGATCAGCCTCCGAACAGCCTACCTCCACGAATTCTTCTCCTTGGCCCTTGGCCTTCACTTACTTCTAACTTTTGGTGGCGCCCTCAGCGCCTTGTGGCCGCCTACCCAGCCTTCCCAAAACCAGACTGCCTGGAGTTCCCCAGTGGGGATCTCGTGGAGGTGCGCTGACCAGCTATCCCAACTAGTGCAGGCACGCACTATTAATCTGTTAGTGTGTGTCGTAAAAGGGGGATATGCACACCTCCATCCATACACACAGATGACCCGTCGGGGTCTTAGCTATGCTGGACCCCGTCCATCACATTGCCCAGGGGCCACCACGTGGAGGCACCCGACAGAATTTTAAGAGGTCTGTCAGTATCAGCAGTTGGCAAAGAGAGTCTAATGCTTTTTTCCATAAACGTGCGTGGTGCCATAGCGCGTTCTGGACACCTTCCATCGGGCTGGTGCCTTACGCTTGGGAACCGTGACCCCGGTAAGCTGATGATTCTGGAAGGGGGGCGTTGGGTGAGGTGTCATGAAGGGTGGTGGTAGGTGGTGTGGAGCTTGGAAGTGTGGTGGTGGAGTTTTGGGAAACACGGCCACAACGTCCCCTTTGCGGAAATTGTACAAAACACATGTCATATCACACAGGTATATCTCCTCGATTCTCTTTAGGGTAGTACTTAAGTCGCTATTATTGTGTGACAAGTAGAGTCACAGAACTCGATTTAGCCTCGCTCCTGTGGCACACCTCCATCGTGCCTCACAACTTTGTAAATTATGTCTATCGCTTACGTCCACACTGTGAATATTTTCTGCGGTCATATAGTCTCGCCCCACAATATTATGAACCACAAATATTACATTAATATAGCCAGTTATAAGCATGGTGAGCGTACCTGGCAGCTTAACCTGCTGGATGGTTTGTAGGATCCTAACTTATCCACTGTCTTTATACAGAGTACTCTATCACTAAACTGGTGTAATAACGTATTACACATCTCTTGTATTAACTCTTGTATTAACTCTTGTATTAACTGCCCTGTTGCTGAGATTGTTGTTTACAGATAATACTGATTTATTTTTCTACCCATCTCCTAGCGTATTGGTAGGCATTTTTAAATGCATTAAAACTTCACAATGGTAGTTGAAACGGGTTTAACTCCAGCGCAGGTAAATACCGGTTTTTCGTTATTAAAATCGCACATGTCTTGACCTGTTAGAGTACCAAAGTGACAGGGTAAAAATACACAAAGCTCACCATCTAGATAGGCTATTAGTCATCTCCCGAACTCTGTATTGACTACCTTTAATTTATCAACCGAATACTTTTGAAAAAGTTTAGATCACACAAATTTACGATCTGCATGGTGTCAACAATATTTACCAGCTGCTGCTATTTGTTCATCTTGAGCCACTCCACAAACGCTTATAAATAGTCGACCAAGCGAGCCTAAAATATATATATATTCACCCCCTCCCTCCTACGATAGACTTCACGTGGTCTTGAGGTGGTACGAGATTAACAGGGTCAACGACCTCACTGTTTTAAGAACTTGATCTATTCCTGTCTCGACTTGTCTTGTTGAGCTGCCAAACTGGTGCCAGGGATGACTCATCTGACATCACTGGGATAGCCCATTACCACATAGAAGGGAGAAGGGAAGGGAAAATTTGCAACATCACCCATCCCTGTCTCGACACGTCAAGCTGGCAAACTGACATTAGTTATAGCTTCTTACGTCGTCAGGGTTTCCCATAATTATTCTTGTCTCGACTTGTCAAACCTCCAATTTGGCGACGGTGGGCGGTCTATTAATGTAAAACAGCATAGATTTACCGTTAATCATAAATTGTGATTTCACATCCATTGAGAGCTGAAGTAATCTCAGGAATTCGCCATTTGAGGACGTGCTTATAGAGTTTTCCCACACCAAACTCTGGTACACATTCTATCTGGTCTAATTATATTAAACGGGAAATATGGTTTAACAGATTTAGCTGATAAAACCCTTTTTGATTTCTCCTTATTTTTCACTTTTAAAAATCCGGGGTGAACTCAACCACGGGAAGGAAGCATTTGATTGGATGACCGTTCTAATAGACATTAGCGGCGATAGACTTGCAAATAATATTGAGGTTCAAATATATGTGGGTACTCCATCTAAATGTCAAGCTCCTCTAATCCTGGCGAGGAGGTTGGAATCGAATCCCTGCTGGGTAAATTGTTGATAGTTCTCCCTCGAGGTAAAATGCTGGACAATTTTCTTAATCATCCCTACTATATATATTAATTATATATATAGACGTTTAGAAATAAAGAATAAGTGTAATTCATCTATTTATGGAGGAGAGGGGTGGGATTCTCAATAAATGATTTCCCTCTCTCTCTCTCTCTCACTCCTCATAAATTCTGGAACATTTCTACCTTAATCCTCCATACCACCTTATATTCACTAACAGTGGTCCCTGTTAGTATGGCAGATACCTTCATCCACATATGTTGACGTTAGATACCAAGCAAAACCAATTTTAGTAGATCTTGTGGGAGCTAGCGGCCTCTAACTGAGGATAATAAATCATTGTGAGGCTTCCATCAGGAGAGAGGCCCCTGATTGTGTATAATAAGAGCTGTGTTAGTGTTCCCGCTATTCCTGTCTCTACTTGGCACGCCTTCAAATTGGTGCCAGGAATGAGTTATCAGGGGAAAACCATTGACGGGGAGGATTGTTACATCATTTAGGGTCGTGTTCTATTCCTGTCTCGACTTTTCTTGTTCAGCCACCAAACTAGTGACAGGTAGAGATGAAAAGTTTCCGCAGTGGTGACTTGCGGTGAGGCTATCAATCATGACAATGAAAGCTTAGAAGTATATTTTCATTCTTGAGTGTTTGTAAAACTATTTTCAAACAAGAAACATAAAAGCTCTAAGAATATATTTCAACTATAGAATTTTTGGCAAAATATTCACCTTAAATATAATCAAAGAACAAAGTGAAAGTTTAAAAGTATTTTTCCACATTAAGGTATTTGAAAAAAATAATCATATACAATCAAACAATAAAGTGAGGAGTTAGTATTCTATTTCCACAACTGTCTATAGGAAAAATATTATCTTGTCATATCAAGTCTTGCAACAAAGCACCTTAACAAAAAGTGTTATTTAAAATTTTGAGTAATATGTCCAATTTTTTTTTTAAAAATATTGATATAAGTTGAATAATTGTTTCTAAGCCAAAATAGAATGTTGCTTTCATTCTCTAAACGCATCGTAGCTCGACGCCATCCACCTAGTTCAAACCGAACAAATCCCAATAGTGCTTTCACTTGACCTAATTACACTTTATATCCTATCCCCAGAGGACGGGAGTTTAGGAAACACGTGGGGGGGGGGGGGGCCAT
>CABEEJ010004949.1:39963-50749 GCA_901482245.1 Timema douglasi
GGGGGGGGGGGCAATCTGAATGGATGGAGAATATTGGAGAAGCCACATAGACAATTCTCTAAGGGTCTTCATCTATCTCCATCTCTGTAGAACCTTTTCCCTAGTTCTGCTGATGCTAGTGATGCCTGGTGGTGGGCCTTGGGAACGCAATAGCAAAGCTTAGTTTTCAACTCAGAATGATGACGTTTGGATGTGTGGGACCGGTGGTGTTGGACGTGTTACGTAGCTGGTCAAATAGGGCGACTGTGGTGAGTAGACAACTTTGCTATTTAGTCTATTCCTTTGGACCGAGGAACGACGGTACAATTATACACTTTGAAGGTCTAAATTTGAACAAATCAATGGACCTGTTGTAAGACAGAACGCCTAGTAACAATAATAATTATTATTATAAAAGCTATCAAGAAAAAAATAATAAGTGCCTTAATATTCTAGCACTTTGATGAAAATCGGGCACTGGCCAGTACAAACGTAGCACAAACGATGGGATCAGTCAAAAATGATAGCTATATGATTTATTATTGTGGGTGGACAACTTGAAATCAAATTAGCAACCCATAAGAATTCGTAACTAAGTGCCTTTGATTTTGAGCACTAACGTCGAATATCTGGCACTAACCAGCACAAAAAATGGGTGCTTTTAAAGAAATGACAGCTAAATTATTTCTTACATTGGGTGGCTAACTTGATATCAAGTTATCCACCTATAATAAGTTAAAAAAGTGCCTTAAATGTTGAGCAATAACGTTGAAAATCTGGTACTAGCCTGCACAAAAATAGCACAAACATTGGGGTTTTTAAAAAAGATAGCTATATTATTTCTCACAGTGGGTTATCAACTTGATATCAAGCTACCCACACATAAAATGTCATTAATAAGTGATTTGAATTTACATCACTAACGATTAAAAGCGAACACTAACCAGCACAAACTTTGGGCGTTTTCAAAAACCGGGGTGCCAACTTGACACGCATATGCTTTGTTAAGTTCTCGTGATCACAGTCTTACTACCCGTTTTTAATATTGAGGAGAAATGTGACATTTAGATAAAATGTACTCCTACTATAAGGTTGAGTAGGAAACTATTTAGGTAGTAAAAAAACTTCATTACACTGCCCGCGAATCTAATCCATTCATCACCAGGACTGTTAAATCAAACTTTACGAGTCTGGAGCATTTGTCCGCGTGATCATCTGTAGTTTTTTTGTTTTGTTCGCTATGATTTGGATTCTGTTATATAAAAAGTTTGAATTAATATTTATGACATAACGTTAGTAATTTTAAATAATCAACTTAAATATTAAGTTAATTTTATTTAAACATATTACTCGCAGATTACACAGAAGAATTGTAGTACACCACACATAGGTATACGCTTGGGCATTGCTCTATGATTACGAAGTCAGTGGTAATTCTGTTACGACTTTGCATTTTATTCCTATTTTAATTAGTTTTTGACTCAGTTTAAGCTTTTGGAACTAACATTGCTCGAAGCACATTTAGGCAAAAAGTTCAGTAAACAGCTATCAATTATAATGGTTAATAACGGCTTAGTTATAACAGTATCTTGATTTTAGCTACGATAATAAAATAATGTTTTATATTAGCCCATTAAAATGGTTTATATGATTTCCGTGCGTCAAGGAGTTCACATACTGGATAATAAGTTAGCTGTATGTTATACTAATGCACACAGTGATGAGAAATATTCATAAAGTTTCCATCTTTCATTCCTTACACAAATCTCGATTTTGGTTTAAACTATTCACCAAAAGGAAATTTATAAAGATTTATACATCCTGAAGATTTATTGGAACTGTAATTGTACTAAAGCTGGGAGAACAACTATTTATTGGAATTTTATTTAGTCGACATAGCATTGTAATTTTATCATAACTATGGTTGTAGTCTAAGTTCAGAGTTGTCCATTAATGCGGCACACTCATATTTTAGCCAAACTTATCAAGCTAAACATATACATCACATAAGAAATAAAGGTTTTACACAACAAAACACACTGATCTAATAGAAAACAATAGACGCCGAGCACGTGTATATGAAGTTGACCAGCCTCCAGGCGCGGTGTAGTTAAACCTCAGTATTATGGCTTGTGACTAAATACGTCCGTGGCTAGATATATTACATTTTTTATTACAATTTTGTGCCTTCAATATTATTGATATTATTATAAAGTTATAATAAAAATAATAGTAACAATTGTATACAAGGATAAAGCTTTATTTATTTATACTCGAAAAGTACAACATTTCTAAAGACATAGAGATAAAGGATAAATAAATTATTTCAAGAAAAAACACTATGAAACATTATTCTAGGATATTATTTCAGTGCCGTAACCTATTAATCGATCACTTTACCGATACGATTATTATATCGATACTTTTCTTCTAATAATAGAACTGAGTAATGTATCGATAATTTTATTTTAATAATAGAAATGAGTAATGTATCGATACTTTTTTCCATGAAATCACATCCCTACATGTGCGGGTAGCTCGGGTAGTTAATACGACGCTGTGCCTACATACGGACTGATATCGATCACTAGCCGAGCCTGTCCTACTCAAAGGTGTCTTGTACTACTACACTATAAGGGAGGAAAATTATTAAGCACACCTAGCTCACTCTTAAGATGTTGAATTCAAATTTTCTGTCAATAAACTTAAGTTCCACCTCAAGGAATACTATATCTAATCACAAATCAGACGTCAGTCTAGCAGTAGATTGGCTCGCCAGTGCTGTAAAAGTCAAGACCCAAATCACTAACGCATACAATAACTGACGTGATTTATTAGGTTGCTTTTTCTATCACTTCTCAGTATAATATGGGTGCATTTCCTCATTTAATAAACTATCCTACCAGCCCCTACTTATTATATTTATTCTAAAATAACCTTATGCTAAAGATAATTATCAAAAAATTATATTTATTGTATGTCTGTTGTTTTTGAACTAAGGATACTCACATTTTACCACAATATTAAAAAAGGTGTGCATAGGATTAAGAAGGTATTGTCAATTTTGCTCCAGTGCCAGAAAAATACATTTTTCATAAGTTTCAATGTTTGATATTCAACTCTATATAGGGTAGCGTCTTCTTCTCTTCCAAGTACATTTACCATTTTACCCTGGTCGTCTTTGGACCTCTCTCTCACCCCCAACCTCCTTTGCATTTGGTTTAACTCCCTCCTTACTATTCAATTGTGATTAGAAGGAATCCTACTCCATTTGAAATAATTAACCACATGTCCAAAAGCAGCAGTTGTTTTCCCGGCCCAGTACTGGTGAAGGTGGCCCTCACTACCCAGAGCGGGTTGGTTTATAGTTTCTCCCCCCACAGAAAATATAAATAATAGTATTTACACAACGTGTATACTACACAATTGCATTTTAATAAAAGGACACATGGCTTCTACCCCATAATGGATCTCATTTCCCATTAAAGCCAAATATTTTTTTTTCTTGATAACATTCAAAATGGCATAGCATCATGTTCGCAATTGCATATAATCATGTTCATAATGTCATAGAATCATGTTCGCAATTGCATATAATCATGTTCATAATGTCATATAATCATGTTCACAATGGCATAGAACCATGTTCATAATGGCATAGAATCATGTTCACAATGGCATAGAGCCATATTACAAATGGCATAGAATCATGGGACTATGCATCACACTAAAATATCATCGGATGACCTGATTGCCTCGAGTATTAGCGTGCTGACCAACCCAGGGGTTTCCCTGCCTTGGCAAATGGAAAAATACCATCCCAATTATATTATTACTGATCATTTATCAGAAACATTATTTATTATAAAACATAATTTGATTAGTAATCAAAGCCATGCTTAGTACTTAGACACCATTTTGTCACTAATCAAAACCATGAATGATACCTACATGCCATTTAATCATTGATCAAATCCAAGCTTCCTAATTATACGTAATTCATTCATTTGAAGTATTGCCTATATCCTCAAATATTGAGAATAGTTTCAAAAATTCTAAGCTCCCCATATAATTTAAGTTATGGTTTATAGATAGTTTAGTCTATTTTCATTGAAGGACTATTTGAAATAAATGTCAAGTATTTCAAATTAAATGTGCTTCTTCAAATAATAGTCACTTCAACTTAGTTATGAATATTTACATTTTTGGAGTGATTTAATCCTGCGTGGAGTTAAATCAATTTAAGAATTGAATCATTGAGCTCACCTATAATTCTTTCAATAGAATCCTGGTCACATCCTGGCTGATAGCCGCCTCCATTTGGGTAAAAGTCCACATGGCCTAGATCCCCAACATGGCCTAGATCTCCAACATCGGTGTGGATCACTACAACAAAGTCTGCATCGTCCTGAGTTAACTTTAACTCGGAAGGAAAAAGGTTAAACACAGGTCTCGACGGTTCCAGAGCTAGAACAACAAACATAACGCCACTTTGATAAACCTCATAATTTCCACCCATCCATACAGTCTATCCACCCATCCTATCTATCCTATCCATTAAAGCTGTACCCATTTAATAAGTGTAAGCTAGTGTGATAGAATAAGGAAGGCGTGAAAAGGGACTGCCGAACCTTTACGTTAAAATAACACTTGATATATCCAGACAGGATTTAAACCACTGATATCCTCATAATCAGAAATAATACTAGATGAGTACGACATTTATTTATTTCATCCAAAGTTTAATGTAGTAGATTTGTTATCTTTCGACTTTCGTTACCAGGAATCACCAAGATACTAGTAAATATTCAATTGTAACATTACATTTCATTATGTTACAAAAGGACCCGCCTCATGCTGATATTTAGGCATAACTCTCTGTAATTCATACTACCCGCTCCAATTATACCGAAATTAATAAAATCCCTAAAGTAGTACACATCACTATTGTAGTTCAAGTAGTTGTTGGTTGAGGTTGAGAGTAATTAACTTTTTTTATACGTTATAAACTTAACTTCCTATCATTATTCCAATACACTTACGTTTTTGCTAACATAAAACTTATTCACAGCGAAATTATTCTCAGTGAGTCATAGACACTGATACATACATAAAAAATAAGAACATAAATTCTCAACTCTACAGATAGTTTAGTTTGAAGTTTAAAGATATTAAATTTATTTTGTCATAATATTAAATAGTGTGTACCCGCTTTGGTGGCATAGTTGGCTAACGTGCTAATCGTGTTGAGCTCGACTGCTGAGGACGGGAAATCGAGGTTTGAATCTCAGTTGGGTGAACTGGGGTCGGTTTTTCCTAAATGGTTTTTCCCTCTCGCTCCACTCAAATGCGGGTTAACTTCCTCTAATTCAACCTTCCCAATTCCTAATCCATTAGTGTAATTAGTACTTAAAGCGTATAACCCAAACAGGTAGTAAGACGCGGTTCTAAATAATAATAAAATAATAAGTGCTAATTGGAGCCTGGATTTTTATATAGTATCAGCCTAAAAAAATATGTACGTACCTAGCTATGTAGTAAAATTAGGTATATATTTATTAAAATATTATGTAATAATGTTAAAACATGTAATATTAAATTAACCTTTACTACCCGCGTTAATAATACATAATAAATTATCTAAACAAAATTTAGTTTTATGGCTGTGAATTTCTGGAGGAAGTAATAGAAAAACACTTTTCAAAATATAAATAGACAGGGACAACTACCTTTTTAACCATTACACTTAGGCGTCCAGCCTGAACGTGTAGTAAAACGCGGCGATAAAAAAATACACATGGTTGGTCATACTTACTATTCAAAGAACTGTTTTACGTGCTGTATCATTGTGACAGACTTCAAACTACATATCCTTGATTGCTTTCAGATTCAGTTTTGTTATTTGTTCCTTACCTTGCCGCTTGATATCTATTTCTTCTCTCGACTAAAGAATGACGGGAAGATCAGCTAATAACACCCAAGAATTATTGTTTTTAAAACTTGTATACTGGTGTTTACAAACTGACACGCCACGTGAGAGATGTGCTGCTGAGGCCGTTGTCTGGAAATTCCTTATTCTCTCCCCTTCACAGTACGAGAAAATTCATTCCTAAATATACGTTTTGGCAAATGTAATCCTCTCTGACAAGCCAACAAACCTTACTTGGATTTTGCTCACTGCCATCCCTTAACGGGATACATTCCTTTATGGAAGTACAAGTTGACTAAAAATTAATGACACATAATTTAAAAGTAATTTTCCCAAGAAATAAATAATATTAATATTAATAATAATGATAATAATAATAACAATAATACCAATATTAAAAACACGTAAAATATGTAGTTTCATGTATTATATTTTAAAATAAAATATGTAAATATGTGTTAAATTAATAATGATAACACAGTTCCAAATAGTCTATTTAGACGAAATTCGCTTTTCACATTTCTAACAAGCAGGGCTATTACTATAGGAAATAATGATAAGGCATTCTTTAAGATTTGTACTTTATTTTAAATTTCAATACTTTCTTCTACACAAAGTTGGTCTCGTATCCAAAAATCACATATATCCTATTATTTTATCTGGTGTTCTCATCAGTTACATGTTTTCTCAGCTTTCACAGATTTCCAGGTACGTAGAATTGGTGGCTTCAATTAGATGTTGCCCTTAACGTCTACTAGTTAACTCAATTTATATGTGTTTTTAGAAGGCTTAGATTTTAGAACGTAGCCTGAACTAAACCCACGGAATATCTTACCAATAATTGTTCCCACTCTTCCACTCGTGACCCTGAAGCCAGCGGTGCCAGCAACATGGCAGCCCAAACTGTAGCCGATCAAACTGATCTTAGATGGGCTCAAGCCTTTGGTCGATAGGAAGTCGATGAATTCCGCGATCTTCTCCCCAATATCGGCAGCGATGAGTGATGATACAATAATACCAGCACCAGAAGATGGTGACCAGTCAGCAGCCATGAGATTGTAGTCCTTTCCCGTTTGGATGTAACCTTAAGAATAAAGGTCGAAGAAGGATTTTGCATCTTGTCAAGAGAAGAGAAGGTAAAATTGAAGCAACAACGGAAAATAAACTTTAATGAGCATACACTCCATCATAAAATAACTGATTCCATGATTAGGATGGAAACAGATTTAGGTAACATCTTTGTATTTTATGGGTTTACCGGTGCTACGTAAGTATCCAGGTTTGAGCGCAGAGATATGTACTCATCGTTTACCCTGAATGCGTATAACCCGAACGGGTAGTAAGACGTTGTGCTAATAATAATAATAATAATAATAGTTTACCCTGAAAGCTAACAATACTAACTTTATGGATTACACTATGGTCTTACCTTTTAAACTAAGCCTTGGTAACTAAGCCTGGTACGTTTCCGTATAAATTCAATGTTTAGTATTAAATAAATCATTAAAGCTTATGTCCTCTAAACTAGGCCCCAGTGGTGGCTCGTGTATAGGAACTGCGGAAATGCAGCACCCCCTATTCCCACTTGATATTATCGATAAAATTCAATATAATGAGTCATTTTTTCTTTAATTCTCTATTTATTTTTTAAGTACAATATATATTCCTTTATTTTAATGTCAGTACTTCAGTAACCATCCCCTTGTTTATGAAAAAAATACAAAAATATTTGTATGGAGCTGTGAGCTTCACAGTGCCAGCGACGTGGTGTTTGAATGTTGTGCGCATGCGCACATAGGAGGGCGGTGGGGAGGAAGACGGGACTGCCAGGTAGAGAGAGCATTGTTGCACTCGAAGTGCCGGCTCTGGCGTGATGGTGGAAGGATTATTTTTTACTCAGCGTGTGTTGTGCTTAAAAACCGTGTACCACATTCTTGAATGTGATATAGTGTAGAAGAGTATAGAATTAGATCATTATTCTGTTTCCAGCTATTCTATTTGATTGATTTTTATCGGTTATTTTATTTAACAGAAATATGAAATGTTCTTGCAGTACTTTCAATGGAGAAAAAATTTCCTCAATTGTCATTCAGAGGTCAAGGAGACAATTATTGAATTTTATATGCAAATTAAAACAAGAAGAATGGATTTCCTTTTTAAATGAATAGATCAAACTTGAACTGTAACAATTTAAGTTAAAGTAAGTAAAAAAGGTTTTGTTGCTAAGATTTTATCAATTTCCTGAATAAATGTTCTTTTTATACATATTTTTTTTTCCTTTTACACAATTTTAAAATAAAGGCTATATATTTTATGGAGCAGCACTCCAACTAATTTTAGCTACGAGCCGCCACTGCTAGGCCCTCTACTTATTAATGTATTTTTTGATGACTTTGGTAGGTACTTAAGATGAGTTGTGGCTAGTGATGTTATGATTAGGTTGTTCGCAAAATCAAAATTGTAATGAAGAATATTTTGTTAATATATACATATTTAGTTTGAGTATATCAAGAAATTACCAACATAAGAATATAGACCCATATAAAATATAATTAAATCAACATAGAACATAAGTATAGATAGGCCTACATACTTACATATTATGTATGTAAATATATATATATATATAATACAGAGCTCGAATCGGTAGATTTTAGCAATTAGAACACTATCAACTAACAATCAATAATCCATTAATATCTTTTATATCATGATACTATTACAAGTGGTAGAAATTATTGCATTGTCAATACACATTTCAATAAGTTGCATTCTATACCATGCCAGTTTAATTACATTTTAGTAAAATTAGTATCACATTGTAATTTACTAAATTCATCTAGTCCATTGATAATAACAAATTAATATTGATTTATATTGAAACGAAGAATACACTGCTACAGTAAACCGATATTCTATATTTAACTAATTAGGTAGGCATTTATCCCAGGCATTTATCCCAGTGTTTAATAACACTTATTTTCTTAAAAGTATTTTGCAAACCGATGTGTTTGGTTAGGATTTGTACGCATTTTGCAAATCGATCTGTGCGGTTAGGAATGTTAGGATTTGTATGTATTTTTTGAATGAGGTACTGATAACATGCCAAACCTATTCTTTTGCACATTTCATACAAAAGAAAAGATACATATGTATAATATTTTTTCTGCATATTTAAATATTTTATGAATATTAATACGTTTCATATGTTTTAAATTTTATTCACAATTCATAATAGCATACATTTTATATTCGTAGTATTGATTTATCTAATCCTTTTTTGATACATTAGCATTGTTGTTTGACATATCTTTCATTCTTGTAAAAATTAAGACACTTTGAATCATTAAAACACGTGAAACATACCTGTCATATTTGTGGGGAACATATTATACTTAAATTAATTAAATTGCAATGAGAGAAATATGTATGCTAAAACATTTCCCAATCACTTTTTGTGAAATAAAAAGGAGTTTAATTCTAAAAAATTTTGCTACAGAAAAGGCAAAATATGGTATGAGAAAATTTGAAAAATCCTCTGTTTTACATTGTTATGAAAAATGATGAGAATATTAAAAAATATTATCATATAATCCATATGACAACTGTTGTTAATATAAAAAGTTTTGTAACAAACACCGTTCATTAAATTGGCAGAAACAATCAGCTAGTCTAGTCTTTAATATAAATCCTTTTCTATTACGTGCAAATTTTAATTCATATAAGTATTACTTTGGACCACAGTAAGGGAGTGTTTTTTTTAAACAAGTATCGGCAGTATTACCTGCATGGTGAAATTTTGCATATAAGCCTATTTGTATATTTCAGACCCCACATATTTCTATATTGGGATTTCAACCTGCATGTACATTCTGACTCTACTGATCAGGCTCAGTATTTATTAAATTAATACGATTGGCATTTCTAAAGATTTAGCCACCGACAAACGGACACCATTTGTAATTTTTCATTTCATTCAACGCAAAAATATTTTGAAGTAAACATGTTTAGTTATAAGACTTGTGCAGCTAGGAAATATTGTAGTTAACTTGAGTAGATGAATTAAATTTTATGCGAAACATAATTTATAAAAAGAAATAGGTACAGTACTTACAAAATGTTTCTTTTTTTTCTGTTTCACTTGTGATACGGAGCTCAAAACTTCAAATAGGTATGTACACTAAGTAATACAATGTGAAACTCAAGGTAGACATCGTGTACCTACGAATAGAAACAGCAAATGCCCTTTCCAAAACTAATACACACAGCTCACAATAGAGGCTAAAAAGGGGGTGGTGAAAGATTAGCATCTGTAAAATATTTGTGTTGAAGTTATTGTCTTGTTATAGGAATCATCGTCTTTGTTGTGAAGCAAATTCTTGGAAAACCCAATATAATACAATATACAAGAAACCACACAAAGCGTTGTAGCATCTGGGTTTGTTCAGATTAGAATAAATATACTTTTGGAAAACGATAAAAATAAAGCCCGTATCACATGACACTAGCTCGTACTAGAAATCAAGTGTGCTAGCTAGCGACTAGATATCTGTATACTAGCTAGTATAATAGAAACAGGACTAGAGTATTCACACGCTGCTAGTTTGGTACTAGGTTCTAGTGCAAATATTTATGGAACTTCAGAGATTAATTTCGGGTGCAACAGCTGCATTAATTGCTAATAAAGATATTGAAAAATATGAGAGGGAGCCTAAGAAAAAGAATATGGGCACGGGACTTGTTGGGAAAGACGAAATAATTGTCTCAGGATGCTAAATATGATACATTCAGAGGTTAGGTAGTATACATTCGGGGTGACACAAACGTTTAGTATCTCCCTAAATTTGTATTCATTTATTTACGATGTGGTCAGAAGCC
>CABEEJ010004950.1:0-32963 GCA_901482245.1 Timema douglasi
CACCCGTGGTTTTTTTTAGCGAGTGTATCACTCGTTTGTACCAAGAGCCCACTTGAACACTCCTATGGAGTGTCTCAGATGGGTATCTTATAGCTTTTATATTTTATCACCTATCAGTTTTACCTGCACATTCTGCAGGTGAATGATTATGTCTCTCCCCTATGGGGATTTTATTATGTTTTCAATATATTTCAAGGCCCTAATGGCCTCTATGTGTCGATGGGCCTCTAAACAACAACAACAATAATAATAATAATTCTCCATCCTAATCCTTAACCAATATATCTATGACCCTAAAAATCACAGCGGAATCATACCATGACCAACCCCGTTCCTAAGATTACCGAAAATCGATATTGAAGGGAGAAATGTGTACTCTCCAATCCATTCCCTTACCCTAATCCGACACCCCTAGCGTCTTTAAAACGCAATATAATCATATCCTGACCATCATCCCCACTCAGAATCATAAAATTGATTTCGATTATAACATACTGTGTTTACCTCTTCATCTTTATCCTAGCCTTTGGTCAATAGTCCTTGGACCATACAAAACGCTAGGTAATCATAGGCTGACCGTCCTGTTCAATCGGGTGTGTCATTATGTCGGTACACCTGACCTGGCTTGTCACTACGTCAGGAAATCCTTATATCAGACTTACCAAATCCAGCCACGTTGAGTCATCTACCATACTGACCGGCCTCTCTCCCAAGCTACCTATCGTCTCCAATGGTACCATAACTCCACCTACCAGACTGACCGGCCTCTCTCCCAAGCTACCTATCGTCTCCAATGGTACCACAACTCCACCTACCATACTGACCGGCCTCTCTCCCAAGCTACCTATCGTCTCCAATGGTACCACAACTCCACCTACCATACTGACCGACCTCTCTCCCAAGCTACCTATCGTCTCCAATGGTACCACAACTCCACCCTGGTTGAGTCATCTACCATACTGACCGCCTCTCTCCCAAGCTATCGTCTCCAATGGTACCACAATTGTTGCAAACGGGAACGTCAACTCCTTGTAAAAATCTATCTTCAGACCCAAATTCACTATGAACCTCTTTCCTAAGATAACTTCTGTGAATAAAGAGGAAGATATCATAAACCAAATAGGCCTTCTAAATAGCCCTATCTTTAGCGATACTTTTGCCTTTTCTTCGATCTTTAAGGGCTGTCCATTGGCTAATATACACGTTAACGCACACTTTGTACTAATCTGTTCTCTTGAAGTTTGCGGTAGAATTCTCCAGAAAGCACATAATCTCCTGCCCTTGTATCTAAGAGAGCGACAGTAGATGTCTTTCCCATACTGATTCTCACTCCTCGTAATAGTTTATTTCCCTTCCTTCCTCGTTGTAACTTGGCTTCCTTTGGTTCCTTGAACGCAAATAAATGTGTGACGTTCCGTCCTCCCTTGGCATTTTGGCGACCCCTCCCATACGCACACTCTCTCATCAGGTGAAGAGTCGACCCACACTGGTAGCATTTTCCAGGGAAAACAGTCGTGAATCCATCCTAGGTTCTCTTATTTGCTTGGCTTGTAGTACTTGGAGATCTCCTACTACCTTCAGCACCAACCTCTTCCCAGGTGAGAGTCCCCTGCTGTGGGTGCTGGTTGAATCCTGCCGGTGGTGTCCTTGGCCTTTCCGGGGCTAATCACCACGTATTTGTTTGGCGGGAAAGGTCTATTCATACTTGTTTGTCCTGGGTTTATTGCCTTGTACTGGGAAATCTCTTTCTGAGCGAGTTTAAAACGTGTTGCCACCTCCTGAAATTCTTCAATGGAGTTATTCCGTGACCGTTTGATGTTTATTTTGATTTCTGGTGTTAGGTTGTTGTAAATTCTCTCTAATCTCCACGGTAATAAGAACTCCCCGTGGCGTCGTATTAGGGTCTGGATGTCCACTAGATACTCGGCTATACATTCTCGTGGTCCCTGCTGTCGCCCTCTGATATCATCTTCTAATGTTATCTGGTAATTTGAAGGAAAAAAGTTCAATCTAAAACACCCTATGAAATCATCCCAGGTTTTCCAGGTGCTCATGTTGTTCCGGACTCAGCTCAGTTCTCTCCCTGAGAATAGTTCCGGTATGGCTTCCAATCCCTATTTGTCTGTGAGCTGGTAAATTTCTTTGAGTTCAGTTACCCTGTGTATAAAGTCGATCGATTGTATCTGATCTGTAAACTTGGCTTTGTGACGCCCACATTGAGTGCAGGAAGCGTACCCAAAGAACAACCATGAGGTCACAAGAGAAACATAGATTTTATTTCAGTTGGTTAAATTACAATGATAGAGTGGATACAATAGTATAGTTTACATAAGAGGCTTAATGAGCCTAAGTTTAGTCTGGCAAAATATTGTCTGAGCCACCACAACATACAAAATATTTACCACCCCCACTCCCCACAGAGGAAACGTTAGAGTGAATTTTTGATGTCTAGATTCAAATTTACCGCCCAAGGGCGCGCTTACGTCCATAAACACAAGATGGCTGACAAATTTAGTTTTGAGTGCACATAGCATTAACTGGCGTTTAAATTAAATATATAAGATAAAGTGCCCATTAAATTTGGCTTTACAATCCTATAGATATATACATGACTTAGTGGCCGAATATTTTATACACAGATCCCAACAATGGCCGTTGAGTGTTAATCCTAAGTAACGAAGCATAACCTAATATTACAAATAAGTTTTAGATGTGTACAATAAGTTCCGCAAACTCTCGTTGCGCCCATGATAACCTAATCAAACAATTGCACATAAAATACCCTCATAACTAAGTGAACATATATCGTCTTAAAATACCCAAGATTACATCAAACGATCGCTGAGATACGCTAAGTTAAAGGCTCGGGCGCACCTACAGTTAAAGGCGTACTAAGTCTAAAATGAATTCCCCTAGAAAACTACTATTATAAATCCGTGGTTCATCCACGTCAAACCATATTAGAATCCCCATTCATAAACATGAAAATATTAAAGAAGCTCCAAACCGTAATTTTGAATAATATCCCTCTTCATATTTAAATCCAAACAGAATTTTGAATAATATCCCCAAATATTAGTTCTAAACCAGCGCCCTCACCTGGTAAGAGCCAGTGATACAATGAGTGACATTCAAAATAACCCCCGCTGTCATACACGTTCTCAGAAGAGGTAGAAAGAAAGGGGAATACAAAGAACAAAAGGAAGGGTGAAGACTAGCGCTCTGGACGTATCGCGGATAGCCCAGCCATTACTCGGCGAAACTAGAATATCCCAGAAGTGGAGTCGGAGGTTAGCGAAGTCAGGTTGGGAACTAGTTTATTGTGGGCTGGGCCTGGACTTCCTGCGAGGCGCTGAATTGGTTCGCGTCTCAGTCTTCTTTATCCAAGCCACGGGAGTGGATGTGTTGGTGCGTGCGTGTGTGTCCCATCCGACGGGGAGAGGTCTTGGTCAGCCTTGGTGAGTGTAGAGCCTCCCTATTACCGGGTTGTTGGTTTTAGATGTTTGTTATTTGGAACATCGTTACAGCTTTCCAATCACGCACTAGATTGATAACGAACACAAGCCGACTTCTCCCCTAAGTGGTGTGTATTCCCCAAGTTAAACTCCCGAACACTGCCTCATCCCGACGGGTTTGGTCAAGTGGTTTCGCTTCTGAACGTGTTCCACTGAGGGACGCTCCTTCTGTTAGTGTACTAGTTCCTCAACTGTTGGACACAGCCTCATCCTTCAATGTGTCCGTCTTACCAGGTGCTGACGTGCCTGGCTGTCCCAAAGTATCTTCTACGTCAAATTCCCCTCCTCTCCTTTTGGACCCTTTATTAAGGATAAGATAGGTGTATTTAATTGAAATCTTTCATTCAGGAGTTGTTTCTGTTTTCCCTCCAAATATGGGTCGTCCAGTCGGCACGCTTTACTCTGTCGAGAATGTGTCGACTAGTAGTTAATAATTTCTTCCCTTGATAATAACTAGGCTTTGGACTCCCTTTAGTCTCTTCTCTTCATTTTTCAAGCTTACGACACAGGTGAGGGCCCTATGTTTCAAATCCAGGAACCAACTCTATATTGATTAATACCACCCCTTCGTCGTCCTATAGATCTATCGAGTCCGACAAATGACATCGCATCCCCACCACTGATTTGGCTGGGGTCACTCCCCTTATCGAAAACTCTTAGAACAATTCGTCCTTTACCAGCCTAGTCAGGTCCATCTCAGCGGGATGCTACGCGTCAATGAGGAATAAACTGATTCCCACCGTGTTGTTAACAAAAACCCAAGGACTCTTAGTTTAGTAAGTAAATGTCTTGTAAATTATTAACGCTCCTTGACCGTATCACGCACACAAGTTTTTGAGTGGTTTAAACGGTTTAAAGAAAGGCGTGAAACGACCGAAGACGATCGGCACCCAGGACGGCCCTCAACGTCAAAAACGGACGAAAATATTGAGAAAATTGGTAAATTAATCCGCGCTGATCGTCGTCTGAGCATCCGAGGGCTTTCTGAAATGACAGGAATCGAAAAAAGAAAGTATTCGACAGATTTTGCATGAATCATTTAACATGCGGAAGGTTTGCGCAAAAACTGCCGAAACTCCTCACTCCCGAGCAAAAGGAATCAAGACAGAACATTTGTACTGACATCCTAAACAACATCGTCACTGATCGAGATTTGTTAGACAAGGTGATTACTTGTGAGGAATCGTGGGTTTTTTTACTTACGATCCCGAAACAAAGAGGCAATCCATGCATTGGAAGAGCCCAAGCTCACTAAGGCGAAAAATAAAAAAAGAAGCCAGGATTAGCAAATCCAAATTCAAAGCAACAATGATTGTCTTTTTCGACATTCGTGGCATTGTCTACGTTCACTGGGTACCCGAGGGTCAGACGTCAATCAACATTTCTACATCGAGGTTCTGATAGCCCTACGTGAGCATGTGAGAAGACGAAGACCCGATTTATGGAAGACCAAGTCCTGGATCCTTCACCAAGACAACGCACCCGCCCATTCTGCCTTGTCTGTGAAAGACCAAGTCCTGGATCCTTCACCAAGACAACGCACCCGCCCATTCTTCCTTGTCTGTGAAAGACCAAGTCCTGGATCCTTCACCAAGACAACGCACCCGCCCATTCTGCCTTGTCTGTGAAAGCGTTCCTCACAAAATACGGCATCCCCGTGTTGGAACATCCACCGTACTCACCCGACCCTGCCCCCTGTGAATTTTTTCTATTTCCCAAGGTCAAGTCGGCGCTGAAGGGGACAAGATTTGAAAGTGTGGAAGCGGTTAAAGCAAAAGCGACCGAGGTTCTCAACCAGCTGACAGAAGAGGACTTCCAGCACTGATTTCAACAATGGAAACGCCGTATGGAGCGGTGTAGGTATCGCCGAGGGGAGTACATTGAAGGCGATAAAACTTCTGCTGTAATTGGTGACGAATAAAAAGTGTTATGACTTCAGTCCGGTTATTTAATAGCCATACCTCGTATACCTAGTTACTTACTGTAAGCCATCAGTCCTCTGGCAGGATATACCTGGTGACTGTAGGCCATCACTACTCTGGCAGAATATACCTGGTGACTGTAGGCCATCACTACTCTGGCAGAATATACCTGGTGACTGTAGGCCACCACTCCTCTGCCAGGATATACCTAGTTACTGTAGGCCACCATTCCTCTGGCAGGATATACCTGGTGACTGTAGGCCATCACTCCTTTGTAACATGAGTTCCCCACACCATCAAACTATGTTTCTTCTACCTAGCCAACATAATGTGTGCCCAGCTTTGAACCACCTCGCTACTTGGTGTAAGGAAGAATGAGAGCTGACTAGGAAGTGCCATGTCTGCTCTGACTCCACGTGACCGGCCGATAAGCCTCGCCTACTCTTGAGCGCTATGGTACAGCCCAAAGATACCGATTCCTTCTCACTAAAAATCTTATAATAAGTTCCTCTATGCTTAAATAGTCCTCTTTAATATTTATCAACTATAACATGGTTTTCTACACACTTGCGGACATGATAGTACTTAATATCTATATGTTTAGTAATTTTGGGATACTCACATTCTGGTGTTATGCCACCCTAATATACTTTTCCATTTGTTTTTTCTAATTTGTAAAGTATTTTACGATAATTTATTATTTTGGTGAATTGAAATGTGCTTCGAAGTTCGTCCGCGACATATGCTGTCATCCATGTTAAATACACTTTATGTGCATTCACCAGAACTCGGAGGGAAGATCGTCCATCACGGTTTAGAGTAATAAATATAATAATAATAACAATAATAATAATAATTAATTTTAAAATATAGTAGAACACTCATCTCTTTATTAAACATCTTTATTCTTTAACGTCTTCTGTTGAGTTCTCGTGTATTTCGTAGTCGGCCATAGCTACTCAAAGAATATTCAGCTGATGACAATTAGTGAAGAGGGAGTCTCGTTCGGAACGAAAATAAAAGAAGTTAGATATTTATTTGGACAGAGTGATTCCACGCAGTATATTAATTTTGACAAAACTGATCCAAAAAGAAGAGAAGAAGCTTGCGCAGTGGTTCTTGGGGAAAAGAAGATTTATCTATTTCTAAGTTAGTGCGAGTTTAGATTTTGTCAGACGGAAGTGAAAATTTTAACTCTCTTAAACATTTTTCGTATTCATTTCAAAATAA
Source organism: Timema douglasi (assembly GCA_901482245.1). Classification (NCBI taxonomy): domain Eukaryota; kingdom Metazoa; phylum Arthropoda; class Insecta; order Phasmatodea; family Timematidae; genus Timema; species Timema douglasi. Next base: position 6,668 of record CABEEJ010004950.1, read on the forward strand.
TTTCAACTTTTCTATTGGATAATATTTTATGTTATAGTAATTCTTAGTTATTTGGAACGTTGTTTTAATAAAATGAGGGTCTTATTCTTGATGTCTGAAAACTTTCGAAATTAAATTTGTGCTGGTCTTCGACAGAAAAAATACTAATAATTATGTACTATTTATGGTAAAGTGAATTTAAAAATACCTAAAGTGAGCTAGATGACTAGTACTCAACCTGGGTGTTTTTATTGAGTCACATTCAACATTTAGACTGGAAAGAAGAAACTAATATTAAAAATATATATTAGAAGGAATCATGGACATTAGGGCTATTCTATTTTACTTAAAGAGATTAACTCCCCTAATAGACATTGTAAATTATTTCACACTATTCAAACAATATGTAACATTTGACCCAAATGACATAAATAAAAAAATTAAATTGAAACTTTGAATTTACTTCTGATATATATAACATATAGATAGATCAAATACATATGTATAGTTATAATAATAATTATTAAAGTTATTATTTTCTCAGTTGTAATCTTAGTCAGACGTCTATAGGTAGGATTGGGATGTGGAAACATTGACATAATATTAAAAGCCCACAGAAAGTTGCAATCATTGTGTAATTTTAAATTGTAGTGTCACCTAATACAATTCATTCAGTGAGTCATTTTATTTAGATTGTTCAAGTTTGTATTCTATGTATTTTCTCCAACTATTATGAAGATTTCGTTTTTTCCAATGTTGTAGGTAGTGTCATTAAAAATAATATAGCATCGTCCAGATAGCGTTCCCGAACACACCTATTGGTCTCCAGTTTTAAAGGTTATCGTACCACCGTTAGAGTTGCCGAGGAAAAAACTTTTTTTTTAAATTTCTCCTAATTGTTGTCCCTAGGAGTGACAATCACCAAATATAGTTCAAACCCCACAAAACCAACTTTACTATATATTATATTATGTATAGGTAGTTTTAAGAGCCATCGTTCTTAACCAGTTTTTATATATTCTATTAGAACATTCCTCAGCCAACTTAATGGAAGTTTGGTGGTCCACCGAGAGTGTGGTATGTTCACTGGAACTAGGATGAAGATAACGACCATCTTTCAGGTGACGGGTACTCCTCCTAAGAGACTGATATATTCATTTGTATATTTTATTGTAGTTTCATTCCCAACATAGCATCTGAATATAGAGTTAACCCCAGGTCAATTGCCTTCGTAGCAAATATCTGCAAATAGCCTGTTAAAGCTTAGGATAATAAACCGTACGTATTAACTGTGTTAACATTTAACTACAGAGAGAAACTGTATTAAATGGTAGGCCTACAGATAAAGTATGTTATGATCGCACTGACGCCATGTACAATGCCGCAAATAAGGACGTGACACAATATCCTTCAAGATGAACAAAGTAACCAAACTACGTGAGTCAAAGATTAAACACAATGTAAATAGAGACAGTACACAAAACACTTGTAGCACTTAAGTACCTAATTAGTTTCGGTTTTCCTGGAATTAATCACTTTGTTTCATGTTTGCACAATTAAAAATATTCTGTATCTAAAACATACAATTATTTTGTTGTAATAAATATTAATCAAAAATAGATCCACCTACTTGTGTTTGCTATACAAAGGCTTCAATATGAAAACTTGATAGTGTCATTCCAGTTGTTTCAACTTACTTTTTTATCGGTATGGGTTTCTTGAGAATATAGCAGTCTGGCATTGATTTTAAATTAAGCTCAAACATTATTTTTACGAAGGTTTAAGGTTTAAAGCATAAAATAACGGTGAAATTATAGCTACATGTAGATTTAAAATAATAATTTATTATTTGACACTAAAATTAAATAACAATATAAATCAATTGTTTTCTGATCTCGTAGTTATGTGAACTTAGACGTCACTAATTTAGGAAATTCATCTTTCTTAACCTATAGCATGAGTTAAAATAGAAAGCTTGAATAACTTAACGTTAATATTACTCTACATTGAGTACAGTAGCGGTTCATGGAAATATTTGCTAGGGACAGGCATTTAATTTTTTGTGTAGTGCTATGGAGGTTATTTAGAGGAAATGTACTTGCATTAGCCTAGATATAGTGTGGTAAAATCACATGTATAAGTCACATACATCCACTCACAGTGAGATTTAATCCACCGACAATCCAGTCTAGAAGTTCTGAACACTGGCGTGTGTGGGGTACGTAACCTTGGACCAAGGGGATCAGAGGACGAGGGGTACAGTCCATTTGCTGAGAGCATGTTTCTGTATGCCATTCATTTACCGCCCATTAGTAGCTTGTTGGCAATGGACCAATGATTGAGGAAAAGTTGGGTGATGGCCTGTGTCAGTTTCAATTTTGGAAAATTGACGCCATCTTTGATTTCACTATTTAGAACAATAATTCCTATTGAAAATTCACCGCCTAGACATGTGAGGTGTTATTTTAAATGTTTTATGGTGCTGAACACATTCCAGCCATTACAGAAGCATTCGAACAAAAACTGAAATAATATAGAAACCTGAAACCATATTATGCCAAATGGTTATTTGTAAATATGACATAATTCTGCATGCATTCATTAATTTTCTTTCCATGGTTGTTTCCACAACACCTATTCTGGTCAAGAGTGATTCACTAACTTGGACCAATGACAAACAGTATTGTTGTTACAATATGGAGCCAGAAGGTGCATCGTTAGCAAGAAGAAGAACTACAGCTAGTTCTGACCTGTGTGTCACACGAAGAAGAAAAAAGAGAGATACTTGAATTTGAGACAGTTTTAATGGAAAATGGTTGAAAACGAGCCTGATAGGCTGCCGATAGATTAAACTTTCAACAGCGACAGTTGAACTGTGTTAGATGTTAGATGCGGAACTGCAGTAGCGGATTCAGAAAAAAAACGACAAGGGGGCAGCATGAGACCAATAGTTATATTGCTACCTTACAACCTTTTAAATACAATATTTCTATATTTTAACGATTATTAATTTAAAAATTGATTTTTAAAAATATATATAAAAGTAAGTTATGTAAATGCATTTGTGAGTTGATCAGCTATGTTAGTAAAAACAATAACATACACAAACATAAATATTTTACATTTTTACACTCTACAATCTTATGAGGCAAAACAGTGAAAGTCACAAATCTTGAATTTGTAAAATGTTATTACTAAACTTAATATTCAATTCTTTGAAATTAGAAAAGAAAACAAGTTTACATAAACTCTAATTAAAGTTTTCGCGAATGTTTCCTGAAAAATAAATTAAGAATCTCTTCAGGAGTTATCTCAATATTTTTATTCATACCGAACATTGCCAAACCGTTGAGTGTTTCCTGGCAAACTGTTGATCTCAGGTATGTTTTAATTGTTTTTAACGAGCTAAGGGACTGCTCTGCAGCTGAAGTAGTAATTGGTATTGCACACACAGAATTTTCAAAAGGCACTCGATGTTTGGAAACATAGACGCACATTTGTATGTTATCATTAGTGTATCAACTTTTTCGGATTTCTGTATCCAGAATTCCCTCCATAATTTCAATTATCTGTGAAGTACCTCTATAGAAGATGGTAAATAGGATTTTAATATTTTTGTTGCACCCAGTATCTCTTCATCTACTTTGGCCAAATCAAAATACCATTTAGGTTTTATTTTTTGCAGTGTTTAAATAAATTTGAAATAGCTTGAAAAATCTTGAATCTGACTCTGAAATCAGATGGTCAAGATAAGGTAAAAATGTGTTCACTCGAAAAATAGTCGTTTAGATCGGTCAAATTAGCTCGGTTTTGATGGATATTTCTAACGCTTGGAATTTTTATTTTCACATATAATTTTTTGGAAATTCTCTTGGCCTGAAATTTTGGTTTTTGCAATAAAAAGGCACTTTTGGTTTCACAATTATTAGAGTTTATTCAAAACGTTGTTTTGGAGAATGGAAACGATACAATTATTTTTAAGTGTGTAGTTGTTTACTTACTGTTGCCTTAGGGATATTAATTTAACCATTGTTGGGGTGCTGTTTCTTAAGAGTAAATCCAGCATTATTCAAGTAAGGTGCTGCGTTAGCAAAGGATGAGAGATAAAAGTTAAAAGTTATCAAATAATATAAAAATATGTTAAAATACATCAACACTCTCCCTTATTTTATAACTTGTAAACTCCCATTTTGTTACATAAAAATTTAAAACGAACTGAAAACAATGGTTTTGTAAAAATGTCCGCGAGCTGATTTTTAGTGTCAACTTTTAAAATGTTGATTTCCCCATCGGTGACCAATTCGCGAACAAAGAAGTGTCTGATCCGAATGTGTTTTGTTCTTCGATGAAACTCAGGATTTTGTGCAAGCCGGATGGCTGCTTCGTTGTCAACTTGCAGAGTAGGTGTCGACTTCAGATGGCCAAGTTCGCTCAGAAGCCGCTTGGTCCACAGCATCTCTCTCGCAGCTTCACTGGCAGCTACGATTTCAGCTTCGGTTGTGGATATGGCAACAGAGGCTTGTCGCTGACTCATCCACGAAATAGGTGCCCCAGAGTACAGGCAGAGCACTCCTGAGGTAGAGCGTCCTGTAGTTAGGCAGCCACCATGATCTGCATCGCTGAAACAATCAAATACACCTTTTTCCAGGTTGGATTTGTAGACCAGTCCGTAGTCTGTCGTTCCTCTCAGATACCGCAGAATCCTTTTTACTTTCTGAACATCACGGTTGGTTGGATTTTCGAGGTTTCTGGACACCACGCTGACAGCATATGCGATGTCTGGTCGTGTGCCGCACATCAAGAACATAAGTGCTCCAACAGCTTGTCTGTAGGGGAAGTCAGGATTTGGAGGACTTTCTTCTGCATCGTTGTCCTTGATAATTGGAGTAGATACAGTTTTGCAGTTGGTCATTTCAAATCTCTCGAGTATGGTCTCCGTGTAGTGTTTCTGGCTCACACTAATTGATCCGTCCTTTTCTCGGCTGATTTCCAATCCTAGAAAATAAGACGCCAGCATGGAGGTGATTTTGAACTCCTTTTTCAGATCGTTGATGAACTTCTGAAGTTCTTGCTCATCTTCAGCTGCAATCAGTCCGTCGTCAACGTAAAGAACGAAAAACATCTTCTTCTGTCCTTTTCGTCTCACGAACAGACAGGGATCCGCTTTACTTCGCTTGAATCCCAAGCTGACGATGTAGTTGCTGAACTTTTTGTTCCAGCATCGAGGAGCTTGCTTCAGTCCATATAAGCTTTTCTTCAGGCAGCAAACCCGGTTGGATCCATCACTATGTCCTTCAGGTTGCTGCATGTAGATGGTTTCCTGGAGGTCACCATAGAGGAATGCTGTTGAGACGTCAATTTGTGCTAGTCTCATCTTCTCGTTGGCAGCAACACTGAGTAAAGTTCTTATAGTTGATGTTCTTGCAACTGGACTGAAGGTTTGATCGTAGTCCACTCCTTTCCGCTGTGAAAAGCCTTTGATGACCAGTCTGGCTTTGTATTTATCAATCGATCCATCGGCGTTGGTTTTGATCCGGTAGACCCATTTATTCGAGATTGCTCTTTTTCCTGGGGGTAGATCAACCAGTTCCCAAGTCTTGTTCTCTTCAAGAGCTTTCATCTCACGACTCATAGCTTCTTTCCAACGATCTTGCTGATCCGATCGCATGGCTTCTTTGTAGGATCCAGGTTCCTGAAGAGGGCTAGAGAGAAGCATCACGAAGTCCTGATATTTCTTTGGAGGTTTGAGCGACGAACGATTACGAAGGCGCTTGACGATGGCTTCTTCATCTGGACTTGGAGCACTATCTGGGACTTGTTCATCTAGACCTTCTTCTTCATCAGCAGTACTCATATCCCAGAGTTCATCATCATTTTCTTCGCTTTGCGTTTTGTCATCATCTTCTTGACTTTCTTCAGAAGTTGAATCCATTGGTTCAGCAGCAGAGTCAAGACTTTCCGGAAGATAGTTGTCGATTTTATGCTCTAGCACCTTTTCCTCGAAGATGACATCTCTTGATCTGATGAGTTTTCCTTCCTCTTCACAGAAGATTCTGTAGCCGTCGTCTTTGTCGTATCCGATGAGAATTCCTTTGATTGCTTTTGGATCCATCTTCTTCCTTTGTTGTTTTGGAATGTGTGGATAGCAGGTAGATCCGATCACCCGAAGATGTTTCAGACCTGGTTTACTGCCATGCCACAACTCGTAGGGAGATTTTCCATCAACTCGGGAAGGTCCTGTCCTGTTGAGAACATAGGCTGCTGTGTTGATCATCTCGGCCCAAAGCATCTGAGGCAGCTTTCCATGAGCATACATCATTGCTCGAGCAGTTTCAACCACGGTGCGGTTCTCTCTTTCACTGGAGCCATTCTGCTCTGGAGTGTAGGGCATCGTAATGCGTTGAACAATTCCTTCCTTTTGTAGGATTTTTCTGACATGCTTGTTGTCGAATTCCTTGCCACCGTCGCTTAGCAGCTCTTTGATGTTGTGTCCAAGAGTCTTGACTTCCGCAACGAATTGAGCCAACTTCTCTGCTACTTCGGACTTCTCTTTCAAAAAGTAGATGGTCCTGAACTTCGTGTAGTCATCCTTGAAGAGGACGAAGTACAAGTATCCTGACATGGACTCTTTGAATGGACCGCAAACATCTGTGTGGATCCGCTCTCCCGGTTCCGTTGTCTTAGACCTCGTACCGAAAGGCAGACGATGAGCTTTGCCATAGACGCAGCCTTCACAAAGTTCACTGTCCAAGTTGACATGAATTCCCAGCTTGTCCAGAAGGGATTTCACGTGTCGCTTGTTCTGATGTCCGAATCGTTCATGGTAAAGTTGGAGAAGATTGTTTGCTTCTGTTGCGTTGACTTCATTGGATGGAATGTCGTTCACGTTCTTCACGTTCAGCCTGTAGAGTCCACCAAACCGCTCACGAACTCCAGTCAGTTTCACTTCGCCGCTGACGATGAAGTTGCAAACCTCTGGAGACGAGATGAACCTGCTTTCCTTGTTCTTATCCTGCGCTGCAAGGACTGAGAATAGATTTCTCTGGATCCCGGGAACACACCATACATCAGCCAACGTGAGCTTGTGCATCTTGCCGTTGACTTCTGCTTCGATGTCAATGTCGCCTTTACCAATAGCCGCAACCTTCACACCATTCGCTGTGATCACTGTGTGGTTTGTAGAAAAAGACTCGAACGTCCTAAAAATTTTTTTGTTATTGGAAACATGACTTGTTGCTCCATTATCTACATACCAGAACTTGGAGTTGCACTCCAAGTTCATCACAGTCGAGGCTACCGTAGTCAGGATCATATTTGCACCCTTTTCCGGATTTTCCGAGTTGCTGGCTTTGTTGCCAAGTGCTTCATCCGCGATTCGCTTCCTGCATACCTTTGCTAGGTGATTTTTCTTCTTGCAGTAGGTGCAGAATTTCTTTTTGTCACCCTTTTGCTTATTCTTGTGCGAGTTGTTTGGCTGCTTTGACGAATTAACATAGAGGGCTTCTTGTTGAGATGACTCTTGTTTGCCTTTCAGTGCATTCTCGTAGGCACACAGCTGGTTCGTCAAATTGTCGATTGTCCTGTCAGCTTTTGACATCAGCATCCAGCTCGACTTGAATGAAAAGTAATCTTCAGGCAACGTACCTAAAATTTTACAGATCATAAATAAATCTGGCAAATTTGAGGTTAGCTCGGCGTCGTTACTCATTTCCTGCTTTAGTTCGCTCCACAAATTCTTTAATTTTGAGACATGCGTAGCGATATCATCTTCAACGGCTTTTTCATAACTAAAGAACTTAAGGCATAAATTGTAAACCTTGTCTTCGGAGACGCCGTCGAAGAGTTTGTGCAGTTCGAGCCACACCTCCCGGGCTGACTTGAGACGCATTATTTTCTGAAGTGTCTCTTCCGTCATATTTGCGGTTAAAACGATCAACGCATGGCTGTCTGCCTTATTAAAAGCGTCGAGCGATGTCTGGTACTCCGCTCTTTGTGCCGCGGTCGCTTCATCAGACAACGCCCTTGGTTTGACTAACCTGCCTTCAATTACGTCTGTCGCTCCGGGGATACCTCGTAAACAAATGCTCAGTTTGTATCGCCATGTATTCCAGTTTCCTTTTCCTTCCAGAAGTCCAACGTTGATAATCTTCGTCGAGTCCATTGTGAGCGTGGCGGCGTCGTCCTAACCTCAAAATGTCTCGTCGGATTTTCTCCAAAAATATCGCACTAAGTGAATTTATTTTAACAAAATCAATCACGCACTAATGTCGTTACGTGCCTGAGCCCATAACCTTTTGGTTTTTGCAATAAAAAGGCACTTTTGGTTTCACAATTATTAGAGTTTATTCAAAACGTTGTTTTGGAGAATGGAAACGATACAATTATTTTTAAGTGTGTAGTTGTTTACTTACTGTTGCCTTAGGGATATTAATTTAACCATTGTTGGGGTGCTGTTTCTTAAGAGTAAATCCAGCATTATTCAAGTAAGGTGCTGCGTTAGCAAAGGATGAGAGATAAAAGTTAAAAGTTATCAAATAATATAAAAATATGTTAAAATACATCAACATGAAAAAATATTATTCTGAATTTATTTTCTCAATTGTCTTGTATTCAATTTAATGCTGATTTAGCCGTATCTACAATTACAATTGCCTTAAAGAAGTCAATATTAACACTTTTCACTTGAATTGAAAGTGGTAATGCTATGGCTAAAAACATTACAATTTTTAAGCTAAGCAAAAACTCATATTTGCACATTACTACGGACAACGACTGTGAATTGCCAGCTGAATTGGTATTTACAGTATTTGTGCTATTTATATCGCCCATTACAGAAACTACCGCAAGCAGTGTTTCAAAATAAATGGTACGGAACTCCGCACGGACTTTCTCACTCTATTTGTTGAAAAGGGTGATATTTACTCAAAACTTGTAATATATAATGTGAAACGAAATCATATACACTAGTAAACCCAAGCATAAATAAAGAAGAAAATATGCTTCTTATACAATATAAAGAGACCCACATATTTGTAACGATAAGTAATATCATGTCTCAAATAGTTTAGGAGATATTATAAAAAAAAAATTATATGTATAAATTTTCGAACACTAAATGTAAAGTATTGCGACCGCAAAAGAAAATCTAACCTGAAGTGTTGATGGATGTCGACGTCTCAAGACCCCCAAACCCTAAAAAGTGGTCTTTGCAATGACGTCTGTCTGTGTGTCTGTTTAAACTTAAAATTAAGAGTAGTTTAAGAAAGGGCGAAAAGAGAAAAAAAAATCGATTTTCTCAAATCGACTCTAACGATTTTGATTAAAATTCGTATCTAGATGTTGATTAAGATTATAAATAAACTGGCTATTTTCATTTTAGCATGAAAATGAATTTTAGGGTTCTTTACAGAAGCAGAAACTTCCGTATCTCCGCAACTATTTGAGATACTAAATAGATTATCAGTGAAAAATTGTAATAATATTAAAAATAAAAAACTTTTATATGAAATATATTTTTATAAATCCAACAGTTTCTGAGATATTGGCAAATATATTAATATAATTTTGTGGGCTTTAGTTGTAAAGAGATACTACTTAATTTTTAACGCAATGATTTTACAATGTCATAAGTAACTAAATATAAGTGAGTCTCTAAAAGTTTATGTTGTTTTTCCTTAAACCCATTAGGAGAAATGTTTGTACAACAGTGACCTTTCTCCTTTTTAACTCAATAGTCAATATTAACATTTTTTATTAGTCAAAAGTTATAAATGAGGAATTTAATAGCAATGTGATGGCATGAAGATTTGCAATACCTAATAAAATGTTGAAAATTTTAACCGGAAGTTGATATTTTAATACGAAGTGTTGACCCTTGTGGACCCAACATTGATCTTTTTTATCGGTCCAAACATACAAATGAGGACATCAATTCTTTAAAAACAAAATTATAAAATTTAAAACCGGGACTAAAAACAAAATTTTACGTAAGTATATTGCAATTTATGCTTGGGTTTGCTGGTGTATATTATTTCGTTTCACAAATATTACGAGTTTTGAGTAAATATCAGCATTTTCAACAAATAGAGCGAGAAATTCCGTGCGAAGTTCCGAAACATTTATTTAATAGTAAAAATACAATAGTTACAAGAATTTACATTTAGTTTTTTACAGTGTGTCAAATTTTATTTCAGCCCTGCTTAACATTATTAACTAATTAAGACATTGAATATAAAAAGTGAAAGAACCGTACAATTTTTTTCCTATTTCAAATTATTTATGTGACCTTACCTCTACATTTAAACTAATTTCTCTTTTAATCATAGCAGTACTTTTAACCAGTAAGAGTAGGGCTGTTTTACTGTTTTTATAAATGCATACTTTGACTAGTTTTATTGCATGGACAAAATGTGAAAGTACCTAACTTGACCCTAAATCAGGGGTGACGAAACTTGTCCAACCAGTGTGTCACTAAAGAGCTAGTTGAATTTTGAATTAGTCTAATGTGCCACCTATTATTTACATTTTTAATGGGTATTTAAAAATTAAACTTGATGAATAGTAAGTATTGTAATGAATAACTCAAATCAAATTGTAGATATTTTAATAATGCCTATATTTAAATAAGGAAAAATTTATCGTATTAAATGGTTAAATGAGTGTCTTAAACAAAATTAATTCCAATAACTTATAGTGAAACCATTTAAAGTAGCACCTTTAGTGAAAATAAATAAGATAATTTGATATGTATCATATATTGAAATGATAAATTTAGATAATCCATCCCACATTAGTTTGAAACATTGTTACATTTTGCTAGCCAAGATATTTGTGTTTGGTTCATAACTTGTCTTCTACGCACACAATCTGTGCACTTAAGAGCCAAAATGTCTAACCATCAACCTCACAAAGTTCATTGGGACATGTCTGTTAAAATATTATTAACACTAAGAAATTACGCCACGTTGGGAAAAGTTGTATTAATATTAATTTGTTTCATGTCGGTGTGCCGCGTGCTACAGATTTTCCATCCCTGGTCTAAATGTACACCCCCCCCCCCCACACTTTCCGGCCCCGACCCAACTTAACATGAGGCAGTATGTTTCATGACATTGGCAATATATGGGTTCCTATCCTATTTATTATCTTTAGTATGATGTGCTATCCAAAGTAGTGTTTACCTACAGATATTTCAATAGTTCCATGTTTAAAATATTGATCATAGCTTCACTTAAGTCAGATTTTTAATTTTAATCCCCCTTCAGGACGGGGTTTAGAATAGTCCCGCAGTAACCCCTTCTTGTTGTAAGAGGCGATTAAAAGGGGCGGCTTCAGTGCAGGACAAACCTATCTTATGTCTTTCTTTTAGCTCCTTTTATTCTTCCTTCCCTTTATCTCTTTTTCCTTCTTCTCCCTTCTCTTTCTCTCCTTACTTCTTTCTTCCCTTTCTGTGCCGTTCATTCCTGCATGGAAGCCTTTTGCTTCTCCGTTGATGACCTTGGCTGCTAACACGGTTCTCCTTGGACAGTTACTGGACACCTCTGCAATTGAGCTCCTTCATGAAAGTGCGCCGGTTGTAATATCTTAGTAGAAGGGCCTTAGGGATGAAAATAACCGGGTACCTTATCTTGAGAAAAGACCGGTTGCGTTCATGAGGGCCCGGATGTAAAATTGGCGCTTTCCTGCACCCACTTGCTGCGATGACCTCTATACTGGCGCTGCCCCATGCGAAGGTTGTCATGTCTGCGTCGTGTGGGGCTCCCCGCTAGGAGGATTAACAGGACCTCATGTGGTATTACCAACTTGGATCACCCTGGGTCTACAATCCGACTATTGTGCGGGTTGTCCCCAAAAATAGCGTGGCCGAATCCTTTGTCGCAGCTGAAACCTTACTGTCCGCTAGCACCGTACTGCCAAGCCTCACCGGCAACTCTCTGCCCGCCCCTCACAGGGCCGTAATGACGATAAGAGGCGGAAATGGGTAAGGCCGTCTAACCCTAATATAGGAAAAATCCAGGAAGTGGTAAGGCCCCAGCCCCGCTTCCTGATAATGTCTCGAGTCGATGACAGTGAGGACTTTAAGCGCATCAGCCCATTTGTCCATGAAATAGCGATAAATGATGCAGCAAAATCTGATGTCTCGATAAGAAAATTGACGTCATGGCACAATATTGATTCAGACTGAGACTGACGTCCAGTCCTCTGACATTATGGCAATTACTGAAATACCATCAAGTAATACGACTTATATACCGGTGAAGGTGGAACCTCACGGGTTCCTCAATGTTTGCAAGGGAGTGGTCACTTGCTTTGACCTCGACTGCGTGAGCATTGAGGAGATTACGATTCCTACCCTTCCGAAGGAGGTTCTAGCGAGTTTTCACGTGCTCAGGGTCCGGCCGTATGTCCCTAACCCTCGGAGCTGTTTTCAGTGCCAGGAATTTGGGCATACGAAGCTGCGATGCCGTGGCAAGCCAACCTGTGCAGATTGCGGTAAAGAGGCTCACGATACACCATGTGAGACTCCTAAACTCTGCGTGAACTGCAAGGATCTCGGGCCTGTCCGAAATGGAAGGTGGAGAAAAAAGTCCTGGAGACTAAATCCGAAAAGAAGATATCACATGCCCAGGCAGGCAAGGAATACGTATATAGTCAGGCTCCGGTATTTCAAACTTCATATAGCCAGATTGTCAGTCAGAACATAAACTGTCCCTACTGCCATTGCGCAGTTAATCTCGCTAAGACGTCTAAACGAGCTGTGCCACTCGTCTATACTCGAGACATGAAAGTCAACCAGCACCAACTAAGTTGGATCCAAAATTGGAAAAGGAAGCGACACCTACAAAGAAGACGTCTTCATCACCTGTACCCCCGAGGAGGCCTCCTCGAGGAACCCCCTCCCCCGTAACCACCACGGGGAACACCCCCGAGCCCTCCTCGGGGTACTAAAATAAGTGCGGCCATTTTTGAGCCACTCATTTTTGGCTCTGGGCCTCCAGATGTTGGGATGAGTGGCGGAACAGGCGAGCCCGCAAAGGCGAGTCCCACTGGTGCCTTGAGGAAGGACCAGCGAGGGATCAACTAAAAAACCACTATAAAAAAATTGTCGTAGGCCTTGAAAGAGCCTTTGCGCAAGGATACACCGACCCAGTCTCTCCAGAATAAATCAAAGCCTCTCCTGAAGCGGGAGGTCCAGGAGAGACTGGGAAAGGCAAGAGGCCCTAAAAAGGTCATCAATCCATTTATATTCCTAAGAGATAGTGTCATGGATTGCGAGGGCAATTAAATTTTATATGAATGAATAATGTTGCTACTACAATGGAATTGTAGGGGTTTCTATGCTCGTGTAGAGTAAATTAAACAACTGATTTTATCCCTGCATCCTTCCATCTTGTGTTTGCAGGAGCTCCACCTCCGCCCAAATGACAACCCGATGCTTCGTGGGTACGATGTGTATCGTACCGACAAGCCTTTCTTTGATCGGGCTAGCGGAGGTGTGAGCTATACTCGCTCGAAGCAATATATATCATAAGAATATTAATATCGTGTCTGATCTCCAAGTGATCGCTGTCCGAGTCTCTCTTGCTATGGAGATGACAGTATTCTGCATCTACCTCCCACCATGTGAACGTGTTCCTAAGAGGAGGTCCTCTTTATACAACTTCCCGCCCCTATATCATCTTGGGGGACTTTACAGCACATAACCTGGTGTGGGGATCTAATTTTACAGACGCCCGTGGGAGGATGGTAGAGGATATACTTGTCTCGGGAAACCTGGTGTTAATGAACACCGGGACCAATACATAATTTTCCACCTATAATGGTGTATACATTGCCATCGACCTAGCTTTATGTAGCTCCTGGATCGCTGCTCACTTCCTTTAGGAGGTTCACTCGGACCTATGCGGTAGCGATCACTTTCCCATTCTGCTTTCACTACTTCAAGATACTCCCAGTACACCACGGCTACCCCGGTAAGTAATCAAATGTGCTGACTGGGATACATTCCACGAGCTCATCCTTTTTAACAAGTGCAATTCTCCTGACGTCGATGTCAAGGCTGGACATTTTACTTCGACGATCATCACGGCGGTGAGGGCTTCCATCCCTAAATCCTCGTCAAATCAGCGCCACCGTCCTGTTCCCTGGTAGAACGAGGAGTGTCGGTTGGCTATTTCTCTACGTCTCTTTCATCGACGTCCTACTTTGGAGAATCTGGAGTCATTCTGGATTCTACGTGCTCGAGCTCACCGTGTCATCGGAAAAGGCAGAAGAGAGTCTTGGAGAAAGTATATATCTGCCCTTACAACTCTGTTCTCAAGGACGTTTATATATATAAACTGGATTATTTTTCCCAGCCCATAGAGCTTCTTGATTTGGATGTGTTATTGTAGTTTAACCCCACGTTGGGCACCATTTTTTGTACACCAAAAATCTCCCTCTCTTATTTAGCCCCACGGAAGGGCTTCAATGGTTGCGTTTTGAAACTGTGGTTATCTATGTGGCCTACGGAGGGCGTCATTTATCATATACTGGAAATGTCATCTTAAATTTTCTTTGTTGATTAGTGTCCATAATGTTGGGTTAAGAATCAAATAGTCAAAGCTATTATTTATGCTTTTTAGTGAGGATTACTCAATCTAGATATATTCTGAAAGTTGAAAAATGACGCCTGGACACGGGAATCGAACCCGGGACCTTTGGCTTAGTACATTAATGCTCTTACCACCGAGCTATCCAGGAATCGTCCCGTGCCCATGGTCATTCTTCACTCATATTTTAAGGCAGAGTCTATGATGGACGTGCGGAAATCGTCGGCTACAAATGTGTGATTTTTTATTAAGATGACGAGCTATTAGATAACGCAGCCACCAGCAGAATGACCCTGAGCACGGGACGAATCCAGGATAGCTCAGTGGTAAGAGCATTGGCGTACAAAGCCAAAGGTCCCGGGTTCGATTCCCGTGTCCAGGTGTAATTTTTCAATTTTCAGAATATGTTGGGATATAATAACACATTCAATGCATCGATTTTACATGATTATATAAAATAAATATATAAATCGCACACACATGCGACTTCTTAGAATTACCGGGCATGTTACATGATGAAAAATAACCGTCCGCAAGAGCCAAAGTTTTGCAGTATCATCATCATCATCATCATCTTCAAATGTTTCCAGCCTGTGGTCGGGTAATTTAGTAAAACACCCCCATCTTCCTCTACCCTTCCATCACTCTTACTCCTTTAATTTCTTCCATTATTCTCCTCTCACTTGAACACTTTCTGTTATCCGCTCCCCTTATCTATTTATTTCCCTCCATCGCGGGTTTTTTCCTACATATTTCATTTTCAACAGTTTCCTACCTACTTCCATCTTTCTCTTCAATCGCACCTCCACGATATTTTACTTTGTGTACTTTCCTTCATCTCTGACAAGACGTGTATTATTATTATTATCACCGCGTCTTACTACCCGTTCGGGTTATACGCACTTACGCTAATGTGTAATGGTAGGATGATTGTGAGATGAAATGGAGGACCTACAGTTTAAGGTGGGATCCGAACCACGGTGGAGGCCTGGCATTCCCCACATTCACAAGATATCTTGTCAGAGGTGAAGGAAGGGTTTGGTAATCAGATAAATCTGTGCCAGGACCGAGGATTGAACCCCGGCCGCCAGCATAGAAGTCCGACACCTTACCCCTAGACCGCCAGGTCACCAAGACGTGTATTAATCACATCTTGTGAATGTGAGGAACGCCAGGCCTCCACCGTGGTTCGGATTCCACGTTAAGCTGTAGGTCCTCCATTTCATCTCACAATCACCCTACCACTACACATTAGCGTAAGTGTGTATAACCCGAACGGGTAGTAAGCCGCGGTGCTAATAATAATAATAATAATAATAATAATAATAATAATAATAATAATAATAACAACAACAACAACAACAATAATAATGTACTTTTCTCATCTCTATTCCATCCAACCTCCTAACTTACTAGGTCTCTTTTCCAGAATGTCTCTTTTCCAGAATTTTCTCTTCCTTGTCATTACCATCACTTCACACTTCTCCATGCTAGATTCCAGTAGTTGTTCCTGTACTTCCTCTTCCCTCTCCCCCCATACCTTCAAGTCATCAACAAACATCGTGGCTTTCACTCTTTCCTCCCTGAGTCTTCCTGCCTCTTTGTTCATGATCATTTCCATTACCGTTACAACTATACAACACTGATAAACTTATAAGTGTTGATTGGAAGGAACAAATTACAAGTTTAACAAATCAGTTTATTAATATTCAAACAAGTGAAGAGGAAGTACATAGGATTAAAGGTAGAAGTTGTTCAAACATGAGGATATAAATAGTTCGACAAAGGAACACCAGGTGTGAAGCACCCAGGTACACCCTATAACCCGCACATATGGGTCATAGGTGTAGATCAGAAAGCTTGTAACTCGTTAAAGCAGGACAGTTACTAACTCATCAAATAGAAAGAGAGGCAGCAACTAGTGTCTATAATCAAATATAATTACAAATGTATCATACATAACTTTACTACAGCCTGCTGACTGTGAGGCTTCCAACTACAACACACAATTTCAAATATAAATAACTAAGCCACATAAATTTAGTCCAAGTTTAAGGAGCTACAAGGGGGCCGTACACCACAGACAAAACCCCGCGGCCCACTACTATGGACAAGTAGCACTTCCACAGGTTGTGCACCGCATTCCAGTACACAGTAAGGCACATCAGAGACAAGTGTCAGTTACAGACCCAATCAGGTCGTGAAACAAAGAAATAGATAGCCTGGTATCCTCCATTATTAAATTCTAATCTTTAAACTAGCCAAAGCATGGTCATAGAGTCTAAGGAGCCTAATCTTGACCTTAATATTTGCGACTAAGCCTAATAAACATAGAAAGATAGTGCATAAGGCTATAAACTATGCCTTATGGACATAGGTAAATAAGTCAGTAGTACTGACATACAAAATCTACATCATATGGACATAGAACACTAGAGCTCAAAGCTCAACAAAGATTACAATATCCCGCAATACTTATAGTATCCGCCGTAGCTTGCACTGCGGCAAGGAGGTGACACAGACGCCTC
Organism: Timema douglasi; assembly: GCA_901482245.1. Taxonomy (NCBI): domain Eukaryota; kingdom Metazoa; phylum Arthropoda; class Insecta; order Phasmatodea; family Timematidae; genus Timema; species Timema douglasi. The sequence goes on from CABEEJ010004950.1 coordinate 23,766, forward strand.
AACCATCGCGGTCTTCAGTATGTAGTCTTAGCAGATGCCCGTGAATATCTTCCAGCAGTTCCTCCGAAGAGTGGTTACCTACAATACGTGAACCAAGGACAGTGGGACTAATACAATTTGGCAAGGTTATCTCAAAGTAAAAAGAGGGGTGGTAATCTTCTAACATCACGCCACCTGAACACTAACGTTCGCCGACGGCTGTTGGGAGCACCCCGAATGAAGCCTCTCATTTACTCGTTGTCTGTTCTAGGTGTTGGTCTTCCAAGCTGAGTTGCCTCCTTCTCTGGGGCAACTGTTGATGAGAATTGGGCGTCTCCCACTTGTGATGTCGCAGTGAGTCTATATCTGCCACACATTATTAGAACTTATTAGTTCTAGTAGTAATAGTAATAAGGCTTCATTAAGTGAAGTGTTAAAATGTAATTAACACGCTACAAATAGTAATGGTGAGAGGCAACTCCCTTGCTTCACTCAATTTTTTTTATCTTGAGCCACTCCATCCTTCCACTCTCCGTCACAACACAACTCCTGTTAGCCTTATACACGCTTTTCACTCTCATTAAAACTCCCTCTTTCCAAACATATTTCTATCCACGCTATCAAATGCCTTCTCCTCATTCATAAATACCATTACCAAGTCTTTCCCATACTATACCTTCTTTCCACCAGCTGTCGTATGGCAAAGGTTAGGTCTATTGTAGACCTCTGTTCCCAAAATCCATGTGGTTCCTCTCTCCACCTTCCTTTCATATTAATCTTATTCTCTTTTCCAGAATCTTCTCATATATTTTTGTACATTGGCACATCAGCGTTATCTCCCTATATTTTGTACATCTCTTCCTTATCTCCTTTATTGAAAAGAGGTATTATAACTCCCTTTTTTCCAGTGTTCCAGTACCTTGTTCTCCTTCCAAATCACTCTCGGCACCCTGTATAAACATTGTATACCTGCTTCACCTTCTGCTCTTATCAGTTCCCCAGTCAATTCATCCGTTGTTCACACTTGACAATTGTTATATCGTATTATATAGTGAAAAATAACCGGCTGCCAGACTCGCAGACAATCTGGTCTGCTTGATAAATACTTCACAATTCCATCATCATCAACCAATAATCGGGCTTAAATTTTGACACTTGATTGATAGAAATAAAAATAACAGCATGTGTCAGAATACTGTTCTCACAGATTCAAAACATCTGTGTATCAAAATCATGGACATGAAAGGTCGGCCACAGGCCGGAAATAGTTGATGCCAATTCTGACCACCCCTCACGCCCTTGAACAATGTGTCATTACATTGGAACTCATCAGGAGGGAATGTGACGACACAACTTCCTGAAAGAGGAAACAAAGGATTTGGTAGGACAAACCAATGGGAGCAAGAAACAAAGTTTGTTAATAAGGTAAGAGAGGACCATCATTTATAATTAATTCAAGTTTTTATTCAACAATATTTTAAGTTACTACTATGAGGTAGCACATTTTTTAAGAGTTTTAAAGAAAAGGTCATCATTAACACTCCTCTATTGAATTTTCCTCATAGCAAGCAGATACAAATGTATGTGGACACATCTGTTTACTTAAAATAGAAAATAGTGAGTGGCTGTACATTTTTTACAGCAATAATTTTAAAACTTGAAGCTTTTCAGGGAATATGATTAATAAAATATATTTTATACATTTAAAAATTATATCAATAATACTTATATCAGTCCAATTTATAAATGATCATTTATTTCATATTGATGTCAAAACTTGAATTGCCTAATAATATTGTCACATGGGTAAATTTAATATACTTACCAATACGAATGTTTTGTATAATTTTGTTTTCTCAGAAAAGGTAGGTAATTGGTATGAAGCAGGTGTACAACTATTAAGTTGACTTAAGAGCAACAAAAAGATAAACATAATATCTCTTGAGATGACAAGATATCATTCTTCCCAAAAAAATGTGTTTTTTCAATTGTCTACATATTCAAAGATTGTATAACGACAATAATTTATCAATGCATCTCACTTTTCTTTAGGGTTATGAAGAAATTGAATTTGAACGAAGTGTAACTATGTTTACGTTTACGCAAAGGGAAAGTGGGATTCAAAGCACAATCTCATGGACAACGGCAGTCAAGTCTATTGTGAGAGTGACATCTTCAGCTATTTGACCACGAGAAGGGTTACAGTTATATTCAAATAATGCCTCCTTAAAGCTACACTTTTTACATAATATATGAATAGATTTAAAGTCAAACAAACATTAAAATACTTGGATTTTTTTTGTTCATAATTTTAAGAAAAAACTTGATTGGTTGGATAAAAAATATACAAAGGATAACACATTTTTGTTACAATTGTTAATAAAATAAAATTTAAAACATGAATATATTACAATAGTATGTTTTATTATCAGTTTCATATCAACTCTCAACACATCTTTTTAGGTTCGTTTTGAACTGGAACATATCTCAACAATAATTTAAAAATTAAAATATATGCTGTATGGGACGTGTTTTAAGATGATTCTTAGTACTAGAATAACTGTCATATCATCAGCGACAAACACCAACAAAATGTACAAAATGGGTTTTATGTACATTTGGCTAGAAGCCACAGTAATTGAAGGTTTTGTGTGCAAAAAGCAGTTGAAATGAAATTGATACAGCCTACATTTGTTGTGTGATCATTTAAATTAGCCCTCCTGAGTCACAGGTGGCTGTGCTATCTGATAGCCTGTGACAAATACTAATCACTTATGTGTGGCTGATGATTTACACATGTCCATAACAGACTTAGCCTTAAAAATAGTGAAGAATGACCTCGAGCATGGAACAAATCCTGAATAACTCGGTAGTAGAGCATTGGCTCACTAAACCAAAGACCAAAGGTTCCAGGTTTAATTACAGTGTCCAGGAGTAATTTTTCAACTAATTTAGATGAATTGAATTGTGGTCTCCTTCATGCGGACATTCCTGTAGTTACAATGATTTGATATTCACTCTTGTATCAGAGCGGAATGCTGGTGACAAGGAGATTGGGCTTTTAATCCCGGTCGGGTGTCCCGACGTTATTTCCTCCACCTCCCGTACACCTGATCCAATAATGTAAATATGTGTAGAGCCTGAACTGGTAATAAGATTCAATTATATCTGTTGTGGTTTAATTCAAATATATCAAAAATTTATTGTATTACACAAATAAAGAAAAATTTCATATTAAATTTGTAGCATTTTAGTTTTTAAGCTAAGCTAGCCAATGTTATATTTTAATATAAAGTAGGGCCCAGTATTGGCAGTTTCAGTTATCTGCTGTCCAATCACAATGTCTACACCATCACCCCACTACATCTTCTCATCGTGGGCTTTGTGCTATCACTATCATCATCATTAGTGATCGTCACAGCAACAAGAATGGAAAGTAGTGAGTACACTGTAGTGTACAGTACACATTATTATGTACTTTGAGGCGCGTCCACAAAGAAAGGTCCAACTCAGTATGGATAGAAAAAGTGTTATAAAGGGCTAAAAATACATGCATACCTCTTTTATTTTTCCACATAGTCTCCATTGTCTTAGAGACATTATTTATATCTTGGCACCAACTTCTTTATATCCCTTTCAAAAATCTGCCGCCAGTGATTTACACCATTCTTCAGCTAGTCTTCTGCAAAACGCTGAGAGGGCAGCCATTGCTTCATGTTCACAAACAAGTGATAGTCGCTTGAAGGAGGTCTGAGCTGTAGGGTGGATGATCCAGCAGCATTAGTGGTTCTGCCCCGTTCAAGAAAATCAACAAGCAAGACAACCTTCTGATCTGAAAAAATAGAAGCCATAATTTTTTTGACGGAGCGTTCGTGTTTGAATTCTTTTGCCTTGAAGATGTCGAATGACGCCATTGCATTGATTGTTGTTTTGTTTCAACATCCGTATACGAAATCCAAGTCTCGTTGCCGGTTAGGATTAGAGAAAAAAGTTCATTTCCTTCCTTTTCAAAACGATGAAAAAATATTTAAGCTGACTTGGTTGTGTGCTTGTGTCAGCAATTTGGGGACCCATCTGGCGCACAGTTTTTTGTAGCCTAGCTTTTTTGTCACAATTTTGTGAATGAGTGACTGTGAAACTTCTGAAAATTCAAAAGAAAGTTCCGAAGTGTGAAACAACAGTTTTCACGAATTTTCATGTCCACACGTTCCACTAAATTGTCAGTCACCACACTTAGTCGGCCACTGCGCTCCTCATCATGAACATTGGTGTGACCTTTAAACAGACCATTGTCTCACCCACCTTTCACTTGTAACATCAGGCCTGTAAACCTTACTTATCCGACAGTACATTTCTGCAGCGTTAAGGTTTTCTGCTAACAACCTCGAACCTCCCAACTGGCAGGAGTATTTATGACAGCACTCATTTTAAATCACTCTCATAGAACATCAGATGGGGATAAAACTGAAGTAAGGTGATCGACAGAAAGTTGACGAGTCAATCTATGCTACTGTGCATGCGTGAGCCCACCTAAGAGTCTATTTTGGCGGTCATATCTCAACGGACCTCACATTGTGGAGTCGCCTCGTATCTTACTGAGAATAATTTATTAATTAAACTTTACCGTATATATGTATGTTGTATGAATATTATGTTTTATAACAGTTCGATACTATCCATGGTTTCACGTAACCCCGGTACATCTAGAAACGTATTACCAGTGGATATGGGGGCTCTATTGTATATGTAATAAAGTGCAATAAACAAAATATAATATGTAATAATTATAATTAAATAAATGTGATAAAAGTGTCAACAAATTAAGCACATATGCAAGTAATAAAACCTAACAATTAATATTTTACAAAAACTTCAATATATTGAATATATATATATATATATATATATCATCTTGTCACTATATTTGGAAAAGAGCAGTAGACTAGATGTGGTTTGGATTAGGAAGGATAGCCAGTACTTACCTTGGTCATAGGAGTTGAACTAGTTTGGCTAAAACATAAAAAAAACAAATATATTCTCAAGGACAAGTTTTTACTGCCAGACTCACTGCTCTCTTAACCTGAATACGCCACCTAACTGTGAAACCTTGTCCTTAAACATGTGTTTGTGTTTGTTTGATGTTTTATCCAAACAATTTCTACTCCACTTCTAATTTAAACAATTATTATTATTAATAATATATTATATAGATATTTAAGGAAAACTTTTTTTATCTTTTGAGGTTTATTTTATTAAACATGGAAGAAGAATTAGGAAAACTAAATAGAAGCAGATATAATGGCATAAAAAACCAAATGTTTTTTACAATGAAAGGAAGAACACAGTTCACACTTTACACTAGTGCCAGCAACTGTATTCTTCTTTTCACTGTAAAAGGGATATTGTATTAGTGTACATGTGTGTTTCTACCAATCTTTCTTGTAACTTCTTACATATACAACCAGCTATTGGTTAAGTTATTATTAACTCTTATTAATCTTTTAAATGCAGAGTGCACTTATTAGGAGAGTTTCAATATTATACAAAATACAAAGTTTCATGTAACCATATACTTTTATTTTAGCAGTTTGGGTTACACGCTTATGTACTAATTACTATAGTGATTTTTAGGGATTTGGAATGTTCTCATATTTGTATGGAGGGAGAGTGGAAAGCCACCTGCAGTACACCCGACTGAGATCCGAATCTTGATGTACCAGTAAATGGCAATATAGTCTACTGCAAGAATAGCACCTTCAGTACACCCGACTGAGATCCGAATCTTGATGTACCAGTAAATGGCAATATAGTCTACTGCAAGAATAGTACCTTCAGTACACCCGACTGAGATCCGAATCTTGATGTACCAGTAAATGGCAAGAATAGCACCTGAGATCACGTAGCCACCAAACCGGGTCACATACACTAGCGAACCAAACTAAAACCACAGGAAGTTGGTGATAATTTTAACATTAGGATGTGGACTATCACAGTAATAAAATTAATTGTATTATATTTGGAAGAAAGTACAGGAAAGGTGGATAGAAACATATAAAAGAGGATGTACACAATATGGTCTTTACAATGAAAAGAACACAGTTGCCACTTTACACTGCTGCCAATGGACAGAGAGGTAATGGTTGCCTCTTAAAGCTCCTCCCTGATGAGTTCCGATAGAATGAAACCTAGGTCGGGGGATTGGGCGGTGACGATCAATTTTCTCTAAGAGACAACCATTACCTCCTTGTCCATTGGCAGCAGTGTAAAGTGTGAACTGTGTTGTTCTTTTCATTGTAAAGGTCATATTGTGTACGTCCTCTTTTATATATTTCTATCCACCTTTCCTGTACTTTCTTCCAAATATAATACAATTACCTCATAAAGCGAAAAGAGGTTTTCCTTATAGAGTTATAGTAATAAAATTAAATAAGACAAATGTAGTCAACTTCAAAGTCCCATTGTAAACCCCCTTCCCCCCCAAGAGAGTTTATTTTTTTTTATTCCAACAATAGCAATACTCCAAGAGAGAGGGTGAGAGACAAGCCCAGCGTTAGGCACAGATATCAATACAATGTGGCCATAATCAACTATACTGAAATAAATGATTTGGGGCACGACCCCAAGCTCTAAGATGGCCGGCTAAGGGACCCACAATACTAACATACATTTAAATTGACCTTCGTACAAATATGTCGTGCATAATGATAATAATTGGAGATTGAAACAATAACCTGCAGACTAAAAAACAATCATAAAGATATAGATTAGTCGCCATTGGCGACCCTCCAATAACTAACGTAGATGACAAAGTGCCCTAGAAAAAGGTTTATCTATAAAGCCATTACAAGGCCAACAAACGAGAACCAAGATCCATTATTAAAAAGGACCTATAAAATCGAGAAACCTAACTGCTAACAAAACTAACTAAGAGTGTGGGCTCGCGGCCCCAGATTTGACCAGCCAAGTACAGGTCTACAGAAATTTAATTCCCCAATAATGATAAGTAATACAATCATTCAACATGATTCTACTAAAGTAGCCAAAGGGTACAATTTAACAAATATCCCGCATATCAAAATATTGGTGTTAAAAGTTCCAAATCCACCCGTGAAGCGGATGAGATGCGTTAGCCTATACAATAATTTCTTTAAGTCCAACTGCGGAACCATGATCTCTAATAAAAATTCCGCAGCCTCAATTTAGAATAACAAAAGTTAATTCTTAAGCAGAAATCACCAAAACAGTAATTTAGAATCCATCATAAGCCAAACAGAATGTTGATATAAATAAAATAAATCTTATTTGACACTAAGTGTCTCACCTAGAGAATGCGGAGAAATGTGTCTTGGCTATAGAGTCCTGCCATTATATAAACATAAGTTGAATCACGTGTTCTCATAGCGCAGGAAGCAAGGCAAGGAAAGAGGGTAGGGGAGTGCATAGTTCTGGAACACTCTCGCACAGTCTGGTAATAGTTCAAATCATGCGGCGTTCAACCGACCATTGATACCACAACACTGTTTTCGGCACGCACGGATCTGCGCATTTCGATCGTCTCTTGTTTCTCTTTGGGCGAGGGACACCTAGGGGCGGACGTCGAGCCACGGTCCCTCCGCTCAGTTGGAAACAAGTCGACCCGTGATGTGTACGTAGTGTGGAGGCTCGTTGTAAACCAGCCAAACGGGTACAGAACCGGTGAGCCAAAACCATCCTTTTCCTTTCATGTTGTAACAAGGTTACACCATAGATAACATATAGCTTAGGTAAGTATGAGGCGTATTCAAAAACTAAAGATACAAAGACTGTAAGCACCTAAAAACGTGTTTTTAATCAATTTTTACCAAAAATCACCTAGCTAGATCAGCATAACTTTATTTTTCCACATATTCACCGCCATTGTCCAAACATTTATTTAATCTGGGAACCAACTTCTTTTTATGTACCCGAGTCATAAGAGTCTGCCGCCTGTCCTTTGAAACAGGTTATGACTACTACTGTCACCCCATCATCGTAGTCAAATTCTTTTTCCACCCAGATGTTTCTCCAGGTAATCGGTAGGCGCAACTATACTGCAGATGATCCAAAACATCCCACTTGAAACTGTCAAGCAGCTCACTGGTCTGACGCACGACGTGGGCCCCAGCGGTGTCTTGGAACAGGTACACGCCATCCATCAACAATCTTCTCCTTTGGTTTTAAATGACCCCTTAAAGCCGCCTCAACGTCTCACAATATTAATTACATTAATTGTAGTTCCAGGAGAATGCCTCCTCTGTCCCAGAAAACACAGCCATTAAGGTTTTGAATTTGTTTAAGGAGGGTGTGCATGGCGCTATTGCAATGAATGGTGTTTCTATTCAGGAGTGTTTCATCCCCAGTCACAATAGAGTCAGACACTCATCTCCTTCCTCTGCATAGCACCTGAGAAATGTGAGCGCAGAATCGATTTTTTTTCTTCTAGTCGTTTGTCTGTTAACATTTTGGGCAGCCAATATTTTTAAGACTAATTTTTATGTCACAGACACTTTATACATGTCATACACTGATCTGTGCTAATTTCTCTTTAGAGATGAAAGATGGCCTACTGATCTTTGTTCATCTCGAACATCAGTCGTACTTCTCAGGAATTCGTAGCACCACTTGGTCACATTTTGTAATTTCATAATATCATCATTAACAGCCAACATTTGTTTGAGTTCACCATGTGCTTAACTTCTGCATTCAGAAAACATCACAGAACGAATTTTGCACTAGGCGGTATTTTGCATTGGCACTGCCATTTTATTAACATGTCACTCAAAATAACTTTTCTCTTACTGTCAAAGCAAAATGAAATTCACAAGGATCAAGGTCAACGCCAGTCTATTTACAAGCATTTAAACTCCCCCTAGCGTCTTAAGATGTGATGTATCGTTACTTTCCTGACACGCCTTGTAATACTACTACTACTACTACTACTACTACTACTACTATATGACCCATTGGGGTGCACTTTTATGTGTCCTACTTAGAAAAAAGTTAAAAAAACACCAATGACACTTTCATACCATATTTTAATAAATATGGCATTATAAAAGAGTATTTTAAACGAAAAACCTATTTCACTGATCCATATTTCATTGTTGTTAAACGAATAATGTGGAAGATTGCACTTTAATACTTTTCTGGCTTGAGTGTAATCTTGCCTCTAATTACCTGGTTAAGTGTCTGTAAGATCTT